>BQNB010002704.1:0-92551 GCA_026074375.1 Tanacetum coccineum
ATGAGGTATATAATTATAATTTCTAGGTGAGGTAATCTCATATAAACACAAATAAGCCTTATATTACTCTCCTTTAAATAGACGCTTATGAGATAATCTCATATAAACGCAAATACTTATCCTAACATGACATCAACACTTATCCTAACTTGACTCCACACATATCCTAAACAATTGATATGTATGACGGTTATCCTAACCCATCACGAAATCCCAGTGCATTGTAACATCTGTGATTTAATCAGGTTAGTGATACCTTTAGAGATGGCTAAGTATTCTTTTTGTGTGATTCTTGTGTGCTATGTGTTATATATGTATGCTAAGTGGTTTGAGTAGGTGTATGATATCATTTTAAGGTGAATGATCATCTCATTTTAAGTGCGTTTGTGTTTGGTAATGAGTATTCCATTTGTTCACTTATAGTGATAATGGAATGGAATGGCGTATTGCATTCAATGCTACGTCAATAGTTGGATGATTTTGTGCTTATGCGTATATTGGGGAAATGACATTCATGGTGGTATAAGTGTAGTGAGTGAAATTGGGTTATTTATAGAAAGACTTTCTAATTATAGAAAGTAAATTGTGAAATGAAAAAGTTATTTTTAAAGGTTTAGTTATGTTGGTTTATGTAAAAAGTTTACCAAAATTAGCTTTAGGTTTTTATATAAAACTTAAGGTATTGAAGATAATTAGGTAATTTTTTTTTAATTAATAAAAATTAAATTTATATATATCAGGGGTGTGTATTCGGCAGGTTTGGGTTAAGAAAAACTAAGGAAACAATTTGAATTTCATTTAGGATTATATTAGGATAAATACTTAATCCAATTAAATAACCTATAGTCACTTTGTATTGCCCTCTCTCCTTGTGATCGGCCGAACCCTCAAGCAGAAGAAAAAGAAAAAGATTTATTTTTAATCAAGAACAAGTTGGTGATTTAGTATTCAAGAATCAAGGTTTAGGTATGTTCATTAACCCTAGTTGTTTAGTTTTCTTTAAATCATGTAACAATTAATATGCTGGATCTTTAGGGTTTTAAAAACTTCTATAATTAAGGATGTGTTAATCATGCTAGAGCGATTAGGGTTTAACTATGATCATGCATGTTGCATGTTAGGGTTTGCGTTAGATCATGATTTAGAGTTGAGCAGAATTTAGGCCTGTGTTCAACTGATGATATCTAGATGTTAGAAACGTGTTTTGATATGATTCCAGTGCCTAAATTGTAGATTAAAGAGTCTATTTTTCAAAAAGTCTGGCCCCGAGTTATTTTGAGTTTTGGAAGTTGGTCAAACGTTGGTTACAAGAAAAGTTGTCAACACAATAAACACGGGTCAGAATTAGGTCATGTTTAGGAGGGTAAAACCCTAACTTAAAAGTGTAATTAAGGTTAGCCAATCTACAGTGATTAAGTTCAATATGTATATAAAGAAACCCTAGAAGGATAGCTTCTGATTTTGTGTCTAAGTATGGTAGTTAGGGCCATACATTTTAGTGTGCAATCAGATCTGAATTGGGACAGTTTTGAAGTTTGATTTTATTTGGGATAGTTGCACATGTAATGAGCATTTTGGAATCTCAAGGTAGTTAGTAAACTCATAAATGAACTTAGTTGATTTTTGGTATAATTTATGGAGGTCAGCAAGTAAGGTTTTTAAGTTAGTAAAGATACACTAAAATTCTGCATTTTTGAATAAATTGTAGTTAACTAGTGTAATGTGTTAATGAGGTGGTTAAGGTTGGGCATGGTGTCGGGGTGACCCATGATGGTTAATAAAACCCTTAGACATCCATCATATGTGTGTTACATGGACTAGAGCTTTTAGCTTGGTCGCGTGTAACCGTGTTTATTTATTTGTATAGTTGCGTGATAGGAATTGGAAGCTGCGTTTTGAGCATTCAGGTGAGTTACATAGTCCCACTTTTTATTGCGTTTTAAACTTGGGATGGAAATGATGCAAGTGTTGAAATGAGTTTTAAATTGTTGTGATTATGGTTAATTAAATGGATGGACTAATATTTGACATGATATCGTTATGTGCTACATGTTATGTGATATGATAATGATGTATTGTTGCCTAGTCAGGATGGTTACTTGCGGGTATCCATGGCCTGAGATAGAGGGAAAAGGATTTGGTATGATCCAAGATCGATTGAGGTTGTCTGCTTAGTGTTTGTGTGGTTGATTGTGTAACACCCCCAACAATGTGTCACAGCGGAAATATGTCTGAGGGCGTTACTTCATAATACAACATCACAAAAACAAGAGAACGCCTTTAAATGTTGGTCCTTTGCAAAAAGGTAATCTCGTTATTTTCTTCTTGAAATTGATTATAGTGATTAACCCATAATTGCGATCACAATAAAAGCTTGAGAAGCGATACAACGAGATTTGATCCTTTTGCATGTAGTAGAAATTCATGGATGAAATCATGTCAAATTTAGACTCCAATACACATCAAGTAAGCCAAGCATCTAATTCACCTGAGAAAAACATGCTTAAAAGTGTCAACATAAAGTTGGTGAGTTCATAGATTTTTGTAAGTATAAATGTAATTGTTGAAATCAAAAGATTTATAAAGTATGCATGACCATCAATCCTTATAATAGTCACCAAATTGTACGTATGAAAGTTGGACCGTAATTGTTCAAAGTATGCATGATAATTAAAACTATCACGAAATGTTTCAAGTATGTATTGCCCAATGAGTGATTACGATTACTCTAAGTTCATGAAACCGATGCACTATGTACCCATCGTAGGTGTCCCCTCCAAGAACACCCGGGCCGTAATGGAAACCATATGTACCCATCGCAGGTGTCCCTTGCAAGAACACCCAGGCAGAAATGAATATGTACCCCTCGCAGGTGTCCCCTCCAAGAACACCTGAGCAGTAATGAATATGTACCCCTCTCAGGTGTTCCCTCCAAGAACACATGGGCATTTACTTGTAGTTATCCGTTCAATCCGCTTAAGCTAATTCGTAATCATTTTAAAAGTAAAGTATGTATTTGTGACCAAAATGAAGTCAAGTAATGTATCCCATAGCGAGCTATGTAAATGAGTGTGTAAACCAATTTGTAATCAACCATGAAATGCATTTGCAAACAACATGTTCTCACCCCAAAAATATATGTAAAACAAGTAAAACATGGGGCTATAAACTCACCTCGATGTTGTAGAACGATTGGCGGGAATGCACATATTAAGCACAACACAAACGGAAACCGGAACGACTCGATCAAGAAGTTGCGGTTTATCTTAACGACTATGACCCACTAGCCTAGGATAATGTATTTGAGTTTTCCGATGGATGATTATATCAACGCGACACGTTGATAAAAGATTAGATCTCAGGTTGTAATAGTTCGGTGGTTGGTTAAATAAAATAAAACGAAAAGTAAACGCAAAGCATGTAATATATTCTGTATATATTACATATGAAAAATTGAACAATTATATAATTCATATCATGAATTATATAACCAAGGCAAACAACCAAAAGCATAATTCAAAATGTATATAATACACAGCATGTATTATACATAGGGAAAAGTAATTATAATAAGAGCACGTAAGAAAAATAATTAAAACAACATAAATCACATGTGTTTGGAAATCACCATATAAGTTACAACGAATTCCTGGATATAAAAGTAACCGCACGTTTTATAGTTGAGAATTATG
Organism: Tanacetum coccineum; assembly: GCA_026074375.1. NCBI lineage: Eukaryota > Viridiplantae > Streptophyta > Magnoliopsida > Asterales > Asteraceae > Tanacetum > Tanacetum coccineum. Next base: position 3,693 of record BQNB010002704.1, read on the forward strand.
TAAAACGAGGTTTTCAAAGCTTTTACAAAAGTTATGACTTTATCTTCTAGTCGGGAATTATAAAATAATATTTTATAATTTAGTATTTCATTTTCTTGACGGGTTGTAGCTAAAATAGTTGTCTCATTTGTAAAAGTATAGTTCTCGTTTGTTTGTCGGGTTATTATATAATAACAAATTAATACTCTTAAACTATATAACCTTGTCCTTTTACCGAGTTTCTAAAATAATAGAAGCTTTAGTGAAACATCACTAAGTATAGAAATTTATATAAATTTCGACATAACCTTTTCGTTTATACAACGTTTCCCATATTTATAAAATCTAATGTTTTCCACTTTCCAAACAACCCGTGTTGCAAAATATCCACGTTTCACTTATATCTTAACAAGACAACATATTAATATAGCACAAGTTTATTTAACCCATTAAATCACCATAGATTCGATTTTATATTTATAAAATCTTACGATATATTTATTAGCCGATTTATATAAACCAAACGCACCCTTGTGGTTAAACCGTTAACCCAAACGCACCCTTTAGGTGTTTCTGTTAACCCAAACGCACCCTTGTAGTGAAACTGCTAAACCAAACGCTCCCTTATAGTGAAACTGCTAAACCAAACGCTCCCTTATAGTGGAACTACTAAACCAAACGCTCCCTTATAAATGGAACTGCTAAACCAAACGCTCCTTATGGTTTATCTGCTAACCACCAAATAAACGCACCTAATAGCATTTAGCACAAGCAAAACCACCCTTGTTAGTGTATCTACACAGCCAAACTCACCCTACTGCTAGTGTTTCTTTAAACCAAAATACAGCACTCCTTGTGGCAATTTCTAATACTATAACGCTGCCCCTTAGTAGTAAATTTCTAACATACCAAACCACCCAATTTGTGGTGTAACCCAAAAACAAATGCACCCTTTGTGTTTTTATCAACACCAACGCACCCCTTATGTGTGTTAACCACCTAAACAAACACCCCATTGTGGTTAGGTGGCTGCCACCGAAACGGCACCTAGGTAGGTTCAACTAAAACCAACAAACCACCCTTATGGCTGCAACTCAAACGCACCCGCTAGTGCTGACTCATAAACCCAACGCAACAAATTAAAAAACCCTTTGGTGTCTTATAAAAACCAACACTACCCCTCCTCGGTGCTTTTAAAAAAACGAACGCACCCTCTCGTGGTATTTAAGAAAACCACACACACCCTTGGTGGTGTTTTCAAAGCCAACCAAAACGCTCCCTTTGTGGTGGTGGCTGGTGCGGTGGTGGTGGAGTGCGGGTTGTGGTGGTGTGGTGCTGATTGGTGGTAGTAATCGCGTGGAGTGATGATGTGGTGGGGTAGTGTTTCGGTTGTGGTGTGATTCGGATACGTGGGTTCGTGGTGGAGATGATGATGTAGCCATAGTGAAGGAGGGTGGTTGGCTTGGTGGGAGCGGGGCGACTCGGCCAGAGATCGGCCGAAGTGGCCGGAGATGGGGATGAGCGAAACTGGAGCTAGGTTTTCACAAGACAATCAAAAGAAACCCTAATCACTTTCATATATATACTTGAAACTTTTAAAAAAATGACAAGTGAATAGAACTTTATGGATTAATGTTGTATACATTATTAGAGGGACCATAAGTGTAACTTTTGGTAAATATTAGTTCGGGACTCGTTTAGGCTAGTTAACGGATGATTCAAAACACGAAACTTGCGCCATTAGCTTTCCAAATGAACTTTTTCCTATGAAATAGAGTATTCACTCTACTAATATTGCATAAAATAGTTTTATAACATATATTTAAAATTTTATTATTTATTTGTGTATCATCACGATAAAACTTTAATCCGTAAAATAAACTTTAACTTAAATCCTCGCGTTTTTAATAAACGTTTTTGAAATAAAATGTTAAATGATTTATTAAATATTTTTATTTAATAAAAAGTGATAATTAAATATAAATTTAATTATTTTTTATGTCAGTACGCGTTGCGTGCGGCTTTCAAAATTTTTCCAGTCTTTTTCTGCTTGTTTTCGGGTCTCGGGTAAAACTGAAAAGTTGTCCGGAATATTCTTTTACATCAATTTCATTAGAGTCCGATGTCGTAAAACGTGATTTTAGCGGTCGTTTTTGATAAGTAACTTAGGAATAAACATATATCTTTCTGTTTCAAGTCAAATAAAAAAAGTAAAAAAAATTGCACGATGAGATATATGTAAAAATAAATATGATTTATTATTTAAATATGTTTCGAAAAATTACTGGTTACGCGGTAATCGTTTTAATGTGACAATAAAAGAGCAAAAATCAAAAAGTCAAGTCGGACCCGAAAAGTCAAAGGGTAAAATAGTCATTTAAAATTTCGAAAATTGCCGGTTGTTATAGATTGGATTGAATTGCATGTTAGCTTGTATGTTAGTTAGCATAAATGTCATGCGAAAGTATTGTTTTATAATCACAGTAATTCGGTTAATGATTTTGAAAAAGGATTGAATATGTGTGTCTGAAAACCTATGTTTCTCACCAACCATTGTGTTGACGTATAAGCATCATTTTTTAGGTTTCAGCAGGAATGAGATTAAAGTAAAAAAAAGTGCTAGATGGACCGTAGGCAGCTGGCGAAGTTTAGTTATCTAGATTTCGTTATTGTTTTGGATGATAAACGTAAATTGTTTTTTTTGTTAGGATGTATAAATTTTTGCATGTCATAGACGCTGGCATGAACTACTTCATTTTCCAATGACAGACGAGCCTTTTGGATTTTGTGATGTGTTTGGGAATTTCAGACACTACTGTTCCTATACCTTGTATTTTATCATGTTTAAGATTCTTATATAGACGCCAATGTTATGTGATTGAATCCCTTCTCGTCGCGCCTAACGCATTTCCGCCTTGGCGGGGTGTGACAAGAGTAATTTAACATTTAAAGTCCTTGAAAATTTATTTCAATATTTTTTAAACCATTAAAAGAAGATTTTTATCCTTATCTTAGGATAAGCGCACTGAAGCGTACACTTTCCTATGACATTCGGGTCCGCGTTATAGTCTGAAGTAACTGTAAGCCATTAAATAATATTATAAATGAAATGTTTTAAAACCTATGACCTCTTGCACGAGCCTTCATTTACATACCATGTTAATGAAATCAGACCATTTCTAGGTAGGTAAAGTTATCGATTTCAAAGACATTCGAGAAATTCTTTTTTGGTATTTTTTGAAAATTTTTTAGATTTTTATTTGGTTTTTGACAGATTTTTCTATTTTGTATTTTATTTTCTTGGTTTTGGGTATTTTTGTATTTATCTTTTCGAACAATTATAAACAATATGATGTTTGATAAGATATTCAAGGCAGTTTTCTTGCAAGATCTCTAGTTCGTATGGAGTCAAACATCTCATACCGAGTCGGCCTACTATATACTCAAACCTTTCTTTTGAAAGAGGTTTCATAATAGATCCGCTAACTGGTAATCGTAATCAGTCTCGATAAAGTATAATTCGATGATACCATTTTTGACTTGTTCATTGATAAAGTGATATCGGTACAGATTAATGTTTAGTTTAGGAATAGTTGTAACCGGATTACGAGAAGGATTAGGCGCCTTTGAGTCATAGTGATTGGGTATGTTAATCAAATTGAAAGCATAATCTTGTCAGTTGAGTTCGCATCCAAAGGACTTGAGCACAACATGCAGATAGAGACACATTCTCAGCCTCGGCTGTTGACATAGATGTGCAGTCCTACTTTTTCGATGACCAACTCACGAGCTTGTAACTTAGGAATTGTATGCCACTAGATGTACCTGACGCGTATCAATCAACTTGGTGATGACATCTAAAAAGGTGATTAGTTTCAAAACCAAGTCCTTCAGATGCTAGAGTCCTAATGTGAATGGTCTTCTTGAGGACCGAAAGATACTTTAACCTCCTTAATGTGCTTTTATGAGGCATTGCTGATAGCTGAGCTAAGAAACACGTTGCTTCACTAAATCTGTTCTACTAGATATCAGATATAATTAGTGACACCAATTATGCTATGATATTTCGTTGATTTATGGGTATTCACTAAAATCTGTATCGAGCTTAGGTTTAGTAGTTATTGGTGTACCAAACTATCGCATTTGTCCATACCATATTTTTTAAGGATGTGTAAAGCGTACTTAGGTTGGTTGATAAATATACCTTTTGGGATTGGTGGATCTGAAGTCCTAAAAGAATTTCAGTTCCCCCATCATGGACATTTCGAATCTACTATGCATTAACTTTTCAAACTTTTTAGATAGTTTTGGGTTTGTGGAACCGAAAATTATGTCAGCTACATAAATTTGCACAAGTAGGATGTCCTCCTTGTATCTTATCGTAAACAGAGTAGGGTCTATAGTACCTTTTGTGAATCCTTTTAAAACCAAGAATTTTGAAATTTCATCATACCATGCTCTTGGAGCATATTTCAGTCCATAAAGTGCTTTCCTGAGGCGGTAGACTTTGTCTGGATGATCTAGATCAACGAACTCGTCTGGATGACTAACATATACCTCTTCTTTCAGTGGACCATGGAGAAAGTCGTTTTAACGTCCATCTTGAAGATAGGAAATGACTTGTATGCAACGTAGGCAATGAAAATCCGTACAGCTTTCAATCGAGCAACTGGTGCAAAAGATTCCTAAAAATCGATGCCCTCTTCATGTATGACGATAATCCCATACGCTACTATAAACAAGAAAAAAAAATAGAACCTTGTTAGGAATTACATTACTCTCTTCATCTTTCTTGTTTTTATATAACCACTTTAGACCAATAACTGTTTTGCTAAAGGGTTTGTCAACAAGTTCCCAAACAACAAGTCTGTCAAACTGATGAAGCTCTTCTTGCATTGCTTTAATCCGCACATCATCAGCTATTGCTTCCTTGATGTTCTTTTGTTTGGTTTTACTCACGGTGAGTGCGAACATACACAATTCTGGATTAGTAGCAAGATGTCTTCTAGTCTGAATTGGATTTGAAGGATTATCACCTACTTGTGCTAGAGGATGATCTTTAGTCCAATGGTATTCAGAAAGGTGTCCTTGGTAGAATTCATTTATGTTTAACGGATAAATTTAACGTGACGATGATTCACCAATTTTTGTTTTCGGTGCAAAAGGATTAGTGATCTCATATGCGTCAAACACTGCATCATCTACTTGAATAGTGTTATCTTCTTCAGTATGTACATGTGAAGTTGGATTAGTCAGATCAGGTATGTTGTGAAAAATCAATTGAGGTTCGTCTGCAATGATATGTGAGAAATCACATATCCTTTCTATATCAAAAATGTCCCTAAAAAGATAAAATTATGCATAAAATACTTGTATATTGCTTGTTTTGTCTTTGTGATTGGGTAGGTACGGATATTACAAATAACACAGGAAAACGGCCAAAATCGGACAAAAATGGACAAGAGATCGAATAGAGTGCACAAGAGCCGGGAATTTGATAGCAAGAAAGGTCAAAAAGTCAACCATTGGTCAACCATGGTCAACAAGTCAACTCTGGTCAAACTTATAAAGACAAAATTTCAAAATAACCAAAACAACCCCTTGAAATTAAACCAAATTGCAAAGATATCCCTTAAACCCTAACACCGTTATCTTTTTATTAATAAAAGATAACGGTCTCTCTCACACCACAAAGAGAGAGTAAAAAGAAGATCGTTGTTTTAATTTTTTTTTTTTTATAAAATTCCCCCTTTTATTAGATAAAAAGATAAATGGTGTTAGGGTTTAAGGAAACTTGCAATTTGGTTTAATTCAAGGGGTTGTTTTGGTATTTATGAAATCTTGTCCTTATAAGTTTGACCAGAGTTACTTGTTGACCAATGTTTTGATACATGTGTTGACTTTTGACCTTTCTTGGCTATCAAAATCCCGGCTCTGTGCACTCAATTCGATCCGTGTCCATTTTTGTCCGAATTTTGGCCGTTTTCCCTGGTTATTTGTAATATCCGTACCTACCCAATCACAAAGACAAAACAAGCAATATACAAGTATTTTATGCATAATTTTATCTTTTTAGGGACATTTTTGATATAGAAAGGATATGTGATTTCTCACATATCATTGCAGACGAACCTCAATTGATTTTTCACAACATACCTGATCTGACTAATCCAACTTCACATGTACATACTGAAGAAGATAACACTATTCAAGTAGATGATGCAGTGTTTGACGCATATGAGTTCACTAATCCTTTTGCACCGAAAACAAAAATTGGTGAATCATCGTCACGTTAAATTTATCCGTTAAACATAAATGAATTCTACCAAGGACACCTTTCTGAATACCATTGGACTAAAGATCATCCTCTAGCACAAGTAGGTGATAATCCATATTTTTTTTTTTTTGTGTTCTTTTTTGTTTTTTCAATCCAATCAGACTAGAAGACATCTTGCTACGAAGCCAGAATTGTTAATGGTCGCATCACCGTGAGTAAAACAAACAAAAGAACATCAAGGAAGCAATACTGCTGAGTTCGGATTACATCAAAGCAAGTAAGATGCTTCATCAGTTTGACAGACTTGTTGTTTGGGAACTTGTTGACAAACCCTTTAGCAAAACAGTTATTGGTCTAAAGTGGTTATATAAAAACAAGAAAGATGAAGAGAGTAATGTAATTCCTAACAAGGTTCCTCTAGTAGCTAAGGGATATCGTCATGAAGAGGGCATCGATTTTTAGGAATCTTTTGCACCAGTTGCTCGATTGAAAGCTGTACGGATTTTCATTGCCTACGTTGCATACAAGTCATTTCCTATCTTCAAGATGGACGTTAAAACGACTTTCTCCATGGTCCACTGAAAGAAGAGGTATATGTTAGTCATCCAGACGAGTTTGTTGATCTAGATCATCCAGACAAAGTCTACCGCCTCAGGAAAGCACTTTATGGACTGAAATATGCTCCAAGAGCATGGTATGATGAAATTTCAAAATTCTTGGTTTTAAAAGGATTCACAAAAGGTACTATAGACCCTACTCTGTTTACGATAAGATACAAGGAGGACATCCTACTTGTGCAAATTTATGTAGCTGACATAATTTTCGGTCCACAAACCCAAAACTATCTAAAAAGTTTGAAAAGTTAATGCATAGTAGATTCGAAATGTCCATGATGGGGGAACTGACATTCCTTTTTAGGACTTCAGATCCACCAATCCCAAAAGGTATATTTATCAACCAACCTAAGTACGCTTTACACATCCTTAAAAAATATGGTATGGACAAATGCGATAGTTTGGTACACCAATAACTACTAAACCTAAGCTCGATACAGATTTTAGTGGAATACCCATAAATCAAACGAAATATCATAGCATAATTGGGTCACTCATATATCTGATATCTAGTAGACCAGATTTAGTTCAGCAACGTGTTTTTCCTTATCACGTCTATCAGGCAATGCCAAAATAAAAGCAACCTAAAGGAGGTTAAAAGAATCTTTCGGTACCTCAAGAAGACCATTCACATAGGACTCTAGCTCTGAAAGGACTTCTGTTTTTGACTAATCGCCTTTTAGATGCTCAACACCCAGGTGATTTGATAACGCGAACGAAGTACAATCTAGTGGCATACAATTCCTAAGTTACAAGCTCGTGAGTTGGTCATCGAAAAAGTAGGACTGCACATCTATGTCAACAGCCGAGGCTGAGAATGTGTCTCTATCTGCATGTTGTGCTCAAGTCCTTTGAGACGCCTTTTGGATTTTGTTGGTGTGTTTGGGTATTTTCATGACACTGCGTGTCTATACCTTGTATTTTATGCATGTTTTAGTTTCTCTATATAGATGCCAATGTGTTATGATGATTCCCTTTCTCATCGCGCCTTGCGTTTCCGCCTTGGCGGGGTGTGACAGATTGGTATCAGAGCCTTTGGTTATAGAGAAGTAGGTGGTTGAACCTACACTATAACCTAGGGGTCCTTCATGTAGATGCATTTAGGGCTTAAGTGTTTATTTTTATAACTGCTATGCTTCCCCTCTATTTTGCGTAGCTTTTATATTTCCTATTTTGTTAAGTTATCGCCTTAGTTTTGTCGCCTACCCATAGCTGATTTAGTGTGTATTACCTTGTTATTAGTTAGTTATGCCTTCCCATTTCCATAAGAAGTTCTATTGGGGAACCGTCTTTGCAACCGGGCGTAGGAGTTTCATTGACCCAGGGTCAGGACTTAGGATGAAGAGAACAAATCGTAGGACCCGAGTTCCAATTGGCCTTTGCCCATGCCATATTGAAGAGAAGATGACCATAAAGGAGATTAGGGAAGAGTCGGTCATGGAATGGAAGACAAAGGTGACAACCAAGGAGGGCATTGTCATCAAGATTCATGAAAAGTTTCGTGGGTACAAGTTAACAACGAAAGATGAAGTGGAGGAGAATAAAGGGTTGAAGGAAGTTTGGGAAAAGATAGAGTATGTGATATCAGACAGCGACTCAGATCTTGAATCCACAGCTAGTGTCACATCCCGCCAAGGCAAAAATGTGAGGCGCGACGAGAAAGGGAATCATCACAACACATTGGCGTCTATATAGAGAAACTAAAACATGCATAAAATACCAGGCATAGACGCGCAGTGTCATGAAAATACCCAAACATATCAACAAAATTCAAAAGGCGTCTGACATTGAAATGAAGACAGTTCATGTCAACGTCATGATATGTAAACATTCATACATCCTAAAAAAGTAAAACAAATAACATTTATCGTCCAAAACAAATAACAAAATCTAGATAGCTAAACTTCGCCAGCTGCCTACGGTCCATCTAGCCACTTTTCCTAACTTTAATCTCATCTTGCTGAATACCTGAAAATGATGCTTATACATCAACACAATGGTTGGTGAGAAACATAGGTTTTCAAAAACACATATTCAATCCATTTCAAAACAATTTAACCAATTACTGTGATCATAAAACAATACTTTTGCATGACAATTATGCTAACTAACATACAAGCTAACATGCAATTCAATCCAATCAATCAATCAAACACCAAGCAAACAACCTCAATCGATCTTGGATCATACTAAATCTCTTTCCCTCTAGCTCAGGCCATGGATACCCGTAAGTAATCCTCTTGACTAGGCAACAATTCCTTTCCTTCTAGATTAGGCCATGGATACCCGCAAGTAATCCTCCTGACTATGCAACAATTCCTTTCCCTCTAGATTAGGCCATGGATACCCGCAAGTAATCCTCCTGACTAGGCAACAATCCCTTCCACTAAACAGGCCATGGATACCCGCAAGTAACCCTCCTGACTTAGTTCACACATCAATATCACATCACATAACATGTAGCACATAACGCATATCAGTCACATAATAGTCCATGCATTTACACACGTGACCAAGATAAAAGCTCTAGTCCATGTAACACACATATGATGGATGTCTAAGGGTTTGATTAACCATCATGGGTCACCCCGACACCATGCCCAACCTTAACCACCTCATTAACACATTACACTAGTTAACTATCTCGCAACTATAAAAATAAATATATTATGCATGGTTACACGTGACCATAGATAAAGCTCTAGGTCCATGTAAACTCACATATGATGGATTGTCTAAGGGTTTGTTTACCATACTTGGGGTCACCCGACACCATGCCCAACCTTCACCTCCTCATTAACATGTTACATTAGTTAACTACAATTTATTCAAAAATGTAGAATTTTAGTGTATCTTTACTAACTTGAAAACCTTACTTGCTTACCTTTATAAATTATACCAAAAATCACCTAAGTTCATTTATGAGTTTACTAACAACCTTGTGATTCCCAAGTACTTATTACATGTGCAACTATCCCAAATAAAAATCAAACTTCAAAAACTGTCCCAATTCGGATCTGATTGCACACACTAAAATGTATGGCCTTCATTACCATACTTAGACACACAACCAGAGGCTAATATTCTAGGGTTTCTTTATATACATATTGAACTTAACCACTGTTGTGGTGGCTAACCGCTAATTCTACTTTTAAGTAAGGGTTTTACCCTCCCAAACATGACCTAATTCAGACCCGTATTTACTGTTTTGACAACTTTTAGTGTAATCAATATTTGAATGACTTCCCGAACTCAAAACGACTTGAGGGCATATTTTTTGAAAAATTGTTTTCCTTGGGCTAACTATTTAGAAACCAGAAAAAACACCCTAAAATATGGTTAACCATCATGGTGATATCATCTCCATTAACACACCCTAATTCTACAAAACCCAAAAAATCAAGGTCTAACTCAAATTGAAACGCTCCGTTGCATAAACATGCTTTCCTAAAAATATCCCTATACCTATTTGATAATAAAACTCTATATACTTACTAGGAATTTTCATAAACCTAAGATCAATCACGTTACATGTTACATGATTGCAAGATTAAACTTGGTTAGGGGGATACATACTCTTGGATTACTAGCTCTAACACAAACCCTAGCAAACCTTGGATCAAATTCGTGTTCTCTTGTTCTTAGGGATTGAAGTCGGACTCAAAAGGATATGGAGACTGAATGAGTCATTTTTTTAGCTTTGGATCCTCATCTATCTAATCTAACTAGAATCATTAAACCCTTAGTCAAACTCCTAAGATAAGCTTAAATCTTTTTCTTTTCTTTTCCTTTCTTGGGGCGATTTCATACATATAAATACATATATTTTTTTTTTCTTTAATTTAATTTAACAAATACTTTATCTTCATTAACCTTAAGGTTTCATAAAAACCTTAAGCTAATTGGGTAAACCTTTTTACATAAACACTACTTACTAAACTTTCTAAAAATAACTTTTCATTTCAAATTTCACTTTCTATTTTTAGAAAGTATACTATAAATATCCAAATTTCACTCACTTCACTTAATTCCACACTTCGTTTTCATTTCTCATAACACGCATTAACACAAAATCATCAACTATTGAGTAGCATTGCATGACAAATACGCCAAATTCTTTGCCATTATCACTTTTAATGAACAAATGGAATACTCTCACCAAAACACAAAAACGCACTCAATATGAGATGATCATAACACTCAAAATGTTATAATGCAACGGTTTCAAAACCATTTAGCACACATACTTAACATATAGTACACAATAAATCACACAAAACGAACTCTTAGCCATTTCTAAAGGCATCACTAACCTGGTGAAATCACGGATGTCATAGCTAGTAGTTAGCCTTAGGGCATCCTCTTCGTCATCCATTTTAGGCTTATTTGTAGGTCTTTATTTGGAACCATGTTTTAGGAATTGTTATTTTCGAATATTGGGTTTGGTGTTTTGGATATTGATTTGGTATTTTATGAAATAGATGGAGTTATATTTGAAATTGTTCCTTATGTGATTAATGTAATTATATCGTGAATTGTTGTGGTTAAACTAAGAAGTGTCATATAGGAGGAGTAGTTTGTGCTAGGGAGCCTCTATAATTATGGTGGCGAACATAATTATTCACGCGCCCCAGCACAAGTGGACTTGCAAGTATGATTACATTGGTTAGTGTTGACACATTGGTGTATAGTATTATGATAGTAGTATGTATATATATATACTATTATAGAAGTATAGGATCGGAATTAGTATCTCCCATTTATTATATATTTATTCCTTCCTTTTATAGCAAACATGGTTCGACCTATGCGTCAATTAACCCGACCCCTGAACCGAACTTGGATCGAGACCAGAACCGAATACCAACATGCTACAATAGTTGTGCAGCGAGTTGCAGATATCAATACTCAGATCGTCCACTCTGGTGACTATCCAATGTGAATGGAGGGAATGGAAATGGTCCTGGGAACAATAGGATTGTTCCTACAAGAATTTTCAATGCTAGTTACCCTAAGGAGTTAATGGAAAAGGGTGGTGCATAGCCACTCACCAGTTGGATAGAAAAGATATGAGTCGGTGGTTGTTAACAGTGGTTGTACTGCGTAACCAGAGAGTGAGGTATGTCTGCCTTGTTGTTTTGTGAATAAAGCTTTGACTATGGTTGGAACACCCAAAGTCCAAGTGATGAGAGTCGTGAATGGGACATACGACCCAGGAATATCTCTTCCGGAATCTTTTTATCATTGATTCTATCTTGTGTATTTTATCCTTTTGTGGTATTTGACATTTTGCCTTGGTCAAGGGCATTCGGTTAGGATCTGTATTAGGGTTGCTATATAAGTGTGTGCTAATACACCGAATCACTAAACTAGTTCCTTACTTGGTTACTCTGGAGTCTTCGCGTATCAATAGGTACATCAGTGGGTTGGCACCTCAAATCCATGGTATGCTTCGGGCAACCCAGCCAACTACTATTTAAAGTACCATCTTGACGGCTGGAATACTCACTAACGAGGTTGTCCGTTGTGCGACATTAACTAAGGGAAGTGATAAGAGGAAGGAGATGGAGGAATCAAGTAAGCAAAGGAGTACGTGGAAAGACAATAAGAGATCTAAGACTAGATCGGGGTTTATGGTGACAGTTCCTCCCAGGAACGATAATGTGAGCACATACCCTAAGTGTGCTAAGTTTTATACTTTCCACTCGTAGAATGCACCTTGTAAGTTGTGCTATAACTGCCAGAAACTAGGTCATTTTATGAGACTGTGTTGGGCACCGATTAAGCAAGTGGCGCCTGTGAATGCGGTGAAGATGGGGCAGAATCAGAGGGCTGCTTTGAATGTGGGAGTCTTAACCATCTTCGCTATGGTTGCCTCAAATGGAAACAAGCAACTGGACAAGCAAGGAACCCGTTGGCTTTGGAGGGAAACAAGAACACCCGAAACAATGGAAACCAAGCAAAAGAAAGGGCATTTAATGGGAATGCAGTAGAGGCTCTTCACGATCCTAAAGTTGTGATAGGTACATTTTCTTTAAACAATCAATTTGCTACTGTTCTTTTCGATTCTGGAGCTGATTTTAGTTTTATCTCTACTAAGTTTGTGCCTTTGCTAAATGTGGAACCTTGTATTGTAAACCTTGGTTATGCGATAAAAATAACTAATGGTAAGAGTGTAGAAGTTGGTAGGGTCATTCGTGATTGCAAACTAGAACTAGGAAATTCCTTATTCACTATAGATTTAATACCGTTGGGTCATGAAAGTTTTAATGTGATTGTGGGGATGGACTGGTTGTCCAAGAATAAGGCTGTATAGTATGTCATGAGAAGGTGGTAGAGATACCGATAAAAGAGGGTGGGATACTTCGAGTTCATGGGGAACGTATTTGGAAAGCCACCAAAGCCCTAATGAACGCTAAGGTAGATGACAAGTTGAGTTCCACCGCAGCGACAAGTTGAGTTTCGTATAGATTTAGTTCTTGGAGCGACGTCGGTCGCGAAGTCTCCATATCGTTTGTCACCCTCGGAAATGCACGAATTATCTGAGCAACTTCAAGAGTTGCAAGACAAGGGTTTCATAGGACCTAGTCATTCGCCGTGGGGAGCACCTGTGTTATTCGTAAAGAAGAAAGATGGATCTTTCCGTATGTGTATCGACTATAGGGAGTTGAACAATTAACTGTTAAAAACCATTATCCACTCCCTAGGATCGATGACTTATTTGATCAACTATAAGGAGCGTGTTATATCTCTAAGATAGATCTTCGGTCAGGATATCATCAGCTTCGTGTGCATGAGGATGGCATTCCAAAGACCGCATTTCGAACGAGATATGGACATTTTGAGTTTACGGTTATGCCATTTGGGTTAACCAATGCACCAGCGGTCTTCATGGACTTGATGAAATGGGTGTGCAAACCGTATCTAGATAAGTTTGTCATTGTCTTCATTGATGACATCCTGATCTGCTCAAAGACGAAGGAAGAGCATGAAGTTCACTTGAAGTTGGTGTTGGAGTTACTGAGAAAGGAGAAGTTGTATGCGAAGTTTTCCAAGTGCGAGTTTTGGCTACAGGAAGTGCATTTCCTTGGACACGTGGTCAACCAGAGTGGTATTCACGTGGACCCAAGTAAAATAGATGCGGTGAAGAATTGGAAAGCTCCTACAACGCCGTCGGAAGTTCGATCGTTTTTGGGATTAGCTGGCTATTATAGGCGTTTCATTGCGAATTTCTCCAAGATTGCTAAACCCCTTACTTCGCTAACTCAAAAAAACCAAAAGTATGAGTGGGGCGAAAAAGAGGAAGAAGCATTTCAGACCATGAAGAATAATCTGTGTGATGCTCCTATCTTCTCGCTACCGGACGGAGTTGAAGATTTTGTAGTTTACTGTGATGCATTGAATCAAGGACTAGGTTGTATGCTTGATTTAGATATAATAGTCTATATATAAAATATATCCCAAAATATCAAATAGTAATAGTATAGAAAGTTTCCCGTTAGATATGAAAATTTACTTTAGGAAAAGTAAAAGTCTATCCTCCGGATGTCGTATCCCGACGAGAGATGAATTGAAAACCACGTTAATGTCGCAAATCGAGCTTGATTGTCATTAAAGATTTAATTTTGGTTTCTAAATCTACTAATGCGAAGAGGTAACCAATAAAGGCACGCTAATCTAGATTTAAAGGCACAATTAAATTTAAACGACAATTAAACACTTAACGAGAAATTAACGACTAACGGGTAAGCAAAAATAAAGCAAAATAAACTCTAAAAACTTAAAATGCAAATTTATAAAACCTAAATGTATTAAAATAATTTTTGAAAAAGAAATTATATTTTTTTTTTTGAATTAAAAACAAATTTAATCTAAATAAAATATTAAAAATAGAAAACTAATTATTAAAAATCTGGAAAATTTATGAAAAATACTTTGACTTATTTAAAATCTATGAAAAATAAAACTAGAAAATAAGTGAAAATAAGATAAGCAGATACAAGCTAAATAAGCAAAAAAGCTCAAAACTAAAACTGGTATTAATAATTGATGGTGTAGGAGTATTTATGAAAAAGGACAAAGGGGGTCGCAGTGGTAGTTGTGTGTGTTATGTGAAGGATATGCAAAATAAATAAAGAAATAAAGACAAAATAAAAAGCTTTAATAAAATAACTTTTTTGCAAATTAAAATAAGCTAGAAAATTGCTGATGTAAGATTTGGTAACGGTTTAGCTTATTTAAGACTAAATGACTTTAGTAAGTGTGTGGCTTCTTTAGACTTCATTAAGCATTAAGAAAAGTAAATAAGCTGAACACAGTCTCTCCACCTAGGCCTACTATGCACTAAGGGTGGAAAAGAGCAAACAAAAAAAGACTAAAAAGCATTAAAATCAATAAGACCGGTAGACATTTTAAAACGACAAACAGGCTAAAACCACTTACCTTTAAGCTAGAAATTTGATCTAATAATCAAAGAATTAAACACGACAAATTGAAAATAGATTGAGACTAGGACTCAAGGAACCAAAATAAACTGAATTTAAGCAAATAAGTTTAAAAGCTAAGCTAGAAAAAGCAAATGCAATTGACCAATACTACTACTTGTTTTTGGATTTGTAAGAATGAAATAACTTTTTGTACTAAATTATAAGACTTAAAAGGACTTGGGACAAACTAGCGACTGAAAATAGATGTAAAACTTATCACCATAAGCAAGTTTTAATTAAGATTAACCTAAATTAAGTAAGCAATGATCCTAAATGATTGCACAATAAGGACTTTCAATAAGAGGACTTTATTACTAGTTCTATAACTTGACTGGTTTTTGATGCAAAAAGATCTTAAAGGAATAAACAAATGAATTTAAATTTAAAATAGATGTAAATGTTGTATATGAAAGCTTATTAGGTTCACGAAACCACATCTAAGTAGGATTTTAAAGAAATACTTTCAATATGAGCTAGTTTTTTTTAAATTACATTTAAAGTTAGCAGACTTGAACATTGATAAAATAATCTAAAAAACTTGACAAAACTTATTCAAAACTTATTTAAACTAGTATTTAGACTAAACTAGAGCTTATGGAAAAATTTGCTGGCAACCAAGGATTCAAAGCAAGCTGTATTAACTTATGTTTTATACTGGCTTGTACATACTCTCCTTTAGATTTTAGTAAATCATACTTTTTAGCTAGAAACAAACTTGAGAGTTCTCAAACATGAAAACAGATTATCAAATAAGCAAAATAAGACTAATAAGTAAACTAATCCACACATAAGCTTTAGAAATAAGCTGAACCTTAATAAGCACAATTAACTTTAAAAATGGACAAATTACTCATAACTCAATTTAAACTCAAAACTAAGCAAATATATAAATGTTTAAAGAACGATTAATGCTATATTATGACAGATTAAGCACTAGACATTAAGCAATAAGCATGAAAATAAGCAATAAGCAAGTAGATAAGCTAAAAAGGAAAAAATGAGCTAAAAAGTAAATAATGAAGTATAACCATTATCCTTGCTTATAACAGGGAGTTTAAAGGCTCTTAGAGCTATTCTACAAGCTCCAGCTTGTTATAAACAAGCTGGTGAGGTCTATAAGCCCGTCCAAATTTAGCTTATCATCCAAAACAAAAGATGAGGTAATTTTAGAGTGAATTAATGAACAGGAACTTAAATAAGCTTATGAGAAAGCTTATCTAAGAAACATTAGATTATAAGAGCTTATTGAGTTTGCTTTAAATGAAAACACATTGCATAATAAGAAGCTTAAAACTGAAATATTAAGATAGAATTCAAGGAAAATGAAATTTCATTAACAAAAGAAGGTTACATTGCTTTAAAAAAGTACATTAATAAGCTAGAAAATAAGCTGAAAGTAAAACTACTCTACTCCTAAAACTAATGATTTTACAATGAGGAAAACTATCCCTATTTATAGAAGAAATATGTGAAGGAGCGTCTTGAGGTGTACTTGTTTTGTGAGAGACTTGAGAGATGCCTTCAATCTTTAATCCTGGCCTTCCAATCCAAACCGCCTAATTTCCATCAATCTTGGACCCTTGGATTGTGTACGTCACATCCTCCAATCACAATGATAGGGATTGCCAACGTGGCTAAATGGATGTGTCAGCCGTGTCAGGTATTAGCTTCTAGAAGCCAAGGGGTGTGTGTGTGTGGGTGAAAGGGATTTACCATGTTGTCCGTTGTTAAGGTGAAATGGGAGGGAAAATGAAAGGGAAGCACAGTAATATTGACCAATGTGTTATAAGGCTGACTTGATCCAGGGGATGGGCGTTTGGACCTTGGGCTTTTGTTCTGGGCCAGATTTTATGATAAGGGTTTATAGATTGGATTGGATTTAGTTATGTATAAGGCTTAGATTTTAAAAGTATAGTTCTTAATGGGCTGACCCGGCCCATTAAATGGGAACGGGTTGGTCCATTTAAAAATGTATACGCCTTCGACTTCGATTGTTCGCACTCTTTTCATTCCCGTGCTCAGTTTTGTCTGCTTTACCTTTGTTTTTGTCCTTTTATTTAATATCCGTACCTGCAAGACACAATTCACGAAATACACATATACAATGCATTTTTTATGTATTTTTGGTCATTATTGGTATTTTTAGCTCGTTTTATTATGTAAAAGGTATGTGTATTTAAGCACATACCAAAATCCCTCATACTAAGCTATTGCCGTGTCCTCACGCAATGTTATAAATACACGCTTGAAACCAAAAATTCCAATCCCCCTAAACTAATCACCTCGAAAAGTAGCTAAGTGCTCATCTAAGGGGATTAAGAAATCAATAGTTTTGAAACGCCCCGTTTCACCAATTTTACACACTTTTATTTCTCTATCTATTTTTATATTTTTTTTTCTTTTTAAGCAAACTAACTAAAATGTTTAGACTTTCGTTATTTTCATAACTTTTAGGGTCATAAAACAAGAAGAGCCTATAGAATAATCTATAGATCTCCAAATGATAAATTCATCATCCCCGATTTTTCACTTGCCCAAAACCAAGCTCAAAAACGAAATCATCGTTAAAATATAAGATAAGATGCTAACACTACTCATATTTATAACTTGTAAACTTTTTACTCCCGACAATTATTATATATTATGTGAGTGTGCTCATTTCAAATTTCAACCATGGATCAACATTTTTAAGAAAGTTTTAATTTTCCTAAGCTTCACATTCCACCCAAAAATAATGAATTTGAAGGCGAGATCATCCCATGTAGCGACTTTCGTCTCGGTACATCCCAACCGAGACCGGTTTAGGTGACTAGGATTTTGACACCTCACGGAGACTAGTATCGAGACTCACAGGCCTTCGGTTTCAAAACCCTTAGATTTCCCGTTCATATATAAAAAGACTATAACTAAAGCAAATTAGTCTTGGTTCAAAAATATATTTAAATTTTAGAAAAATAGATTTTTACCATTTTTTTATTCAACAACTATATATAATATATATTTATATTATATATTTATATAATATAATATTTATATATATAATATATATATATATTATATTATTATTATATATATTATATATTATTTTGATTGTAATCATTATTATTACCCCCCACATTAATTTATTTTGAAGCTGTCATATCGGTCGTGAGCCGGCAAAAATGCCAGTAAATGGCAGGTATTTATTGCTTACTTATTTTATTCATTATTCATATTTTTTAACTGATAAACTTTTATTACGCCGGTATATAAAATATTTCTTTTTAGAAAATTTAAGTATTTATAGCTGAACTAAGACTAAATTAATTAATGGATTATCATTAATAAGCTTAAAATTAAATATTATTGATTAAGTTTAATTTCGAAAAGTAGCCACTAATTTTAAATCCGGGTTAAGGTTATGGGAGAAATGGCTAACAATTTACACTTATGAGCTTTTAAGATATCCAATATCTTTGTTTAGGCATCTCTAAACTCATAATTAACTCTTCATTTCTCGTTTTTAGAATTTAAAATAATCTTTAATAAAAAGATCCGCGAATGCTTAGTCAAATAAACTAGCTTTGCATATTTAAAGTCATTTAATGAAACTTGCAAAATCTTGGCTTGGTTAAGCTAGAATTCGCATTTTAAAACTTCTTGTATAAAAGACTTAGCCAAAAGCTATAAGTTTTATAGAGTTAAGGGAAAAGCTAGCTCAACACGCTCGATCGAGTCAAAATTTATTCTTATTTACAGCAGGAAAGTCAAACATTGTGACAAAACACTAATTTTATTTTTGGAATTTTTTAATTTTTGCATAGAATCACAATATTTTTGAAATTTTGGTGGTAAAAACAGGATTACGTGAAAACAACGACTGCAAGTACGATCAAATCGATAGACACCCCCCATACTAGAACTACGCATTGTCCTCAATGTAAGATTGCCACCCCCATACTAATTTCAATGCATAATCCTAATATAAAGGGGTCTCTACGTAAATCTAAAGCCGTTTATTACTTATGCTAATAGATAAACGTTAGTCAATAAGATCTAGGATATCGGATTCCCATATATAAGCATACTAAGGATTGAAGATCGAGTGAATGATGGACAAAACCACGAGCACGAGAGTCTTCATAATCCGGGCAATCCTGGACATAAAACACAAAGCACGAAACACGAGAAGGGAAGAGGCGAGCCTCCTCACATCACACTTATTAGAAATAAAACTAAAAGGATAAGCATGGGTTGCCACCCACGAAGCGCTTATTTTTGTTAACCGAGTCTTGAGCCTGACTCGATCCCCCATACTTGAGCTGGTCAAGGAGGATAGAAATGGAGAAACGGAACATCCAAGATAGGAATGTCCTCTCCATAGATCATCATCGGGCTTTCAGAATCATTAATAAGCTGAAAAACTTTAAAGCCCCAATGAGATAGAAGATGAGGAGATTTCTCCTCTTTTGAAATGAGAATTCTAGGATTGGAAACTTTGTCCTCATTTTTAGATGAAAATGGAAGCAAAGTGTCAAACACTGGATAAAGGGTGGGAAGGGTGGGTAAAACATTAGGCACATGAACATAAAGTTCTCTTGTCGAATTATCAAAAATATCATCCACCACTTTTGTAGTTAAAACTCCCGTATTGGGCTCAATATCAAAGTAAACATCATCATCTGTAGGTTTTTTAGGAGGACGAGGTGATGATGGAACATTATAAATATCAACGTGAAATGATTCGTACTCAGGAAGGGAAATAGAATCATCGTTAAGTAATTCTTCAAGAAAAATAACATCCCCCTCTGAGTCATAGTCGTCATTCTCAATACTCGATGGTATCGAGTCATATGGAGCAAGAAATATATCGATCTCATCCATAAGAGAATCACTATCCTCAACGGGGATAGGAGATGGGGAGAAAGATTCGACAATAGCATCAGGAATCTCATAATTAAGTTCTTCCGGAGCTCGAGGAGATGAATTATCATATAACAATTAAAGCAAAGATTCTATAAGACCAGACTCGGCATTAAAGTGATCATTATCATTTCCTTGTGGAATTGAATCGATCTCATTATAAAGCGGATCTATCTTACTAGAAATGATTTCTTCATCAAATTCAAAAAGAGGGTTCGAATAAATTATGAAATTTTCCTTTGGAACGTCCTCCTCAGAAAATGACTCGTCTTTACTAGAGGTAAAATCGTCGTTAGAATCAAAGAGAGGATAATAGAAAGTCATAAAATTAGGAGAAGAATCATCACAAACGAGCACATCACACTCACTTTTATTATCGGATAAATCCTCAGACTCACTTGAGGTTAGGTTAAGGTCCTTAACACTAGACTCATTTTCTTCGTCTGATTCCGTTTCCGGAATAGTGTTAAGATACTCATCCTCTATTATGAGAGAGTCTGTAATCGGTAAGTCGGGTGTGATTGCAACTGACAGAGGAAGTTCAAAAATAATATCTCTCAAAGGAATATAACTTTCCTCGTCATCGTCATCATCGTTATTATATAAAATAGGAGGCTTCCAATATTGAGAACTAACTTTAGCTGCCTGCTCTTCTTGTTTTAGTTGAATTTCATTAAGAATTTGTAAATCATTAATAAGTTTGAGTAGCAATTCTTGTATATTCTCTGGTTGATTTTGCTCTTCTTCCACGGCTTGCTTAATTTTAAGAAATCTCTCCTCAGCTAGCAATAAAGCCATACTCTTTTCTTTATGAGGTATTTGATCATACTTCTTTAAAAGGCTTGTATAGCTTCCATTAGATTTTCTCTAGCTTGCAACATTTCCGTACTCGTTTCTTGAGGGGGTTGATGAACGACGGAATACTGCGGGGGTTGGAATTGGTCAAAACCGAAAGAATTATAGCAAGGGTTAGGTTCATAGTAATTTTGATTCATCGGTTGACACTGAAAAGTCTCATGAGGACCCCCACAGTTTTCACAACAAAGATATTGTTGTGGGTAACTCTGTGAATTTTATGGGTAAAAATTATCACTATAGTTTTGATTGTAGCACGGTTCCGGCTCATAGACAAGCGGGAATCGTGGTAGACAATCAGAACCGCAGTGATGATCGTTTCCACATAACTTACAAGAGTATATCTTGGGCTGTGGTGGTGGGTTGATAAGGTTTGGAGAATCATTGTAAGAATACGGAGTTGGTTCATAAGTGAATGAATTTTCAGTTTCTGAATTACATCCTAAACAAGGTACCCCTCTATAATACTATCCACACCGCTCACAAGTACAATATCGACAAGGTAGATCATCTAAAGGATTTTCGCAGTTGAAACAACTACGTTGTTCGAATGACGACATAAGAATTAAACCAATGAGAGGATAAAGAATAAGAATTAAACGAATAAGAGGACAGAGAAGATTATTTATAGATTTTTAAAATAATACATTAGGAAAATAAATTAAAGAAAGGAAAATATTTTTGGTAACCGATAGTCAAAAGTGCACGGTAGCTCTCTAGAAAACGCCCAAAGAAGCGGAGGAGCGGGTAAGCGCGAAGCGTTTTAAAAACCTTCTCCTTTCGGGTCGAAGTTCGCAGGATCGACCCTCCTTATACCTCTCTTATAGTTTGGTTACTAAAGGTGAGCCGATTTGACAATTAACACACGGTTATTTTCAATATTAAAATAAAAGAAAATAAAAATAGAAGTATAAAATATTTTTGTATTTTTATATAAAATAAAACGAAAACTTTCACAGAGAAAGGATCTTCAAGGCTCGAACACGAACAATCCCGTAAAAATTGCTACACCTCTCCCCGGAAGCGGCGCCAAAAACTGATTTGAATATAATAGTCTATATATAAAATATATCCCAAAATATCAAATAGTAATAGTATAGAAAGTTTCTCGTTAGATATGAAAATTTACTTTAGGAAAAGTAAGAGTCTATCCTCCGGATGTCGTGTCCCGACGAGAGATGAATTAAAAACCACGTTAATGTCGCAAATCGAGCTTGATTGTCATTAAAGATTTGATTTTGGTTTCTAAATCTACTAATGCGAAGAGGTAACCAATAAAGGCACGCTAATCTAGATTTAAAGGCACAATTAAATTCAAACGACAATTAAACACTTAACGGGAAATTAACGACTAACGGGTAAGCAAAAATAAAGCAAAATAAACTCTAAAAACTTAAAATGCAAATTTATAAAACCTAAATGTTTTAAATAATTTTTGAAAAAGAAATTATATTTTTTTTATTTTTTTTATTTTTTATGAATTAAAAACAAATTTAATCTAAATAAAATATTAAAAATAGAAAACTAATTATTAAAAATCTGGAAAATTTATGAAAAATACTTTGACTTATTTAAAATCTATGAAAAATAAAACTAGAAAATAAGGTGAAACAGATAAGCAGATAACAAGCAAATAAGCAAAATAAGCTTAAAACTAAAACTGGTATAAATAATTGATGGTGTAGGAGTCTTATGAAAAAGACCCAAGGGCGCAGTGGTAGTTGTGTGTGTGTGTGTGAAGGATAATCAAAATAAATAAAGAATAAGCAAAATAAAAAAGCTTTAATAAAATTACTTTTTAGCAAAACTTAAAAATAAGCTAGAAAAATGCTGAAAGAGGTAACATTTAGCTTATTTAAGACTAAATGACTTTTAGCTAAACTGTGTGGCTTTTAGACTTCAATAAGCACTTAAGAAAAGCAAATAAGCTGAACATAATCCCTCACCTAGGCCTAATAAGCACAAAGGGTTGAAAATGAGCAAACAAAACAAGCTAAAAAGCACTTAAAAGTAATAAGACGGTAGACACTTAAAACAGACAAACAGGCTAAACCACTACCTTTAAGCTAGAAATTAGAACTAATAAGCAAAAGAATTAAGCTACAAATTGAAAACAGATTGAGACTAGGACTCAAGGAACCAAAATAAACTGAATTTAAGCAAATAAGTTTAAAAGCTAAGCTAGAAAATGCAAATGCAATTGACCAATACTACTACTTGTTTTTGGATTTTTAAGAATGAAATGACTTTTTGTACTAAATTATAAGACTCAAAAGGACTTGGGACAAACTAGCAACTGAAAACAGATGTAAAACTTATCACCATAAGCAAGTTTTAATTAAGATTAACCTAAATTAAGCTAAGCAATGATCCTAAATGATCTGCACAATAAGACTTTCAATAAAAGACTTTATACTAGTTCTATACTTGACTGGTTTTGATGCAAAAGACTTAAAGGGATAAACCAAAGACTTTAAACTTAAAACAGATGTAAAATGATGTATATGAAACTTATTAGGTTCACAAAAACCACACCTCAAGTAGATTTTAAAGAAACTTATCAAATGAGCAGTTTAAAATACTTTAAAGTTAGCAGACTTGAACATTGACAAAATAATCTTGAAAACTTGACAAAACTTATTCAAAACTTATTTAAACTAGTATTTAGACTAAACTAGAGCTTATGGAAATTAGCTTGTTAACCAAGATCAAGCAAGCATTGTTAACTTATGTTAAGACTGCTTGTCCCAAACACCCCTTTAGATTTTAGAAATCTACTTTTTAGCTAGAACAAACCTAAAGAGATCTCAAACAATGAAAACAGATTATCAAATAAGCAAAATAAGACTAATAAGCACAAACTAATCCACACATAAGCTTTAGAAATAAGTTGAACCTTAAGAAGCACAATTAACTTGAAAAATGGACAAATTACTCATAACTCATTTTAAACTCAAACTACACAAATATCTAAATGATTAAGACACATTAAGATATAATAAGACAGATTAAGCACTAGACATTAAGCAATAAGCAGGAAAATAAAGATAAGCTAAAAAGGTAAAAATGAGCTAAAAAGTAAATAATGAAGTATACATTATCCCTTACTTAAACATGGAGTTTAAAGGCTCTTATAGCTATTCTACAAGCTCCAGCTTGTTATAAACAAGCTGGTGAGGTCTATAAGCCCGTCCAAATTTGGCTTATCATCCAAAACAAAAGCTGAGGTAATTTTAGAGTGAATTAATAAACATGAACTTAAATAAACTTATGAGAAAGCTTATCTGAGAAACATTAGATTATAAGAGCTTATTGAGTTTGCTTTAAATGAAAAGACATTCCATAATAAGAAGCTTAAAACTGAAATATTAAGACAGAATTCAAGGAAAATGAAATTTCATTAACAAAAGAAGGTTACATTGCTTTAAAAAAAGTACATTAATAAGCTGGAAAATAAGCTGAAAGTAAAACTACTCTACTCCTAAAACTAATGATTTTACAATGAGGAAAACTATCCCTATTTATAGAAAAAATATGTGAAGGAGCGTCTTGAGGTGTGCTTCTTTTGTTAGAGATTGAGAGATGCCTTCAATCTTTAATCCTGGCCTTCCAATCCAAACCGCCTCATTTCCATCAATCTTGGACCCTTGGATTGTGTGCACGTTACGTCCTCCAATCACAATGCTAGGGATTGCCAACGTGGCTAAATGGATGTGCTAGACGTGTCAGGTATTAGCTTCTAGAAGCAAAGGGGTGTATGTGTGGGTGAATGGGATTTACCTTGTTGTTCGTTATTGAGGTGAAATAGGAGGGAAAATGGAAGGGAAGCACAATAATATTGACCAAGGTGTTATAAGGCTGCTTTGACTAGGGATGGGTTTGGACTTGGGCTTTTGTTCTGGGCCAGATTTTATGATAAGGGTTTATGGATTGGATTAGATATAGTTATGTGTAAGGCTTAGGTTTTTAAAAGTATAATTCTTAATGGGCTGACCCGGCCCATTAAATGGGAACGGGTTGGTCCATTTAAAAATGTATACGCTTTCGGCTTTGATTTTTCGCACTCTTTCCATTCCCGTGCTTGGTTTTTTCTGCTTTGCCTTTGTTTTTGTCCTTTTATTTAATATCCGTACCTGCAAGACACAATTCATGAAATACACATATACAATGCATTTTTATGTATTTTTGGTCATTATTGGTCTTTTTAGCTCGTTTTATTAGGTAAAAGGTATGTGTATTTAAGCACATACCAAAATCCCCCATACTAAGCTATTGTCGTGTCCTCACGCAATGTTATAAATACACGCTTAAAACCAAAAATTCCAATCCCCCTAAACTAATCACCTCGAAAAGTAGCTAAGTGTTCATATAAGGATATTAAGAAATCAATAGTTTTCAAACGCCCCATTTCACCAATTTTACACACTTTTATTTCTCTATCTATTTTTATATTTTTTTTTTCTTTTTAAGCAATCTAACTAAAATGTTTGGACTTTTGTTATTTTTATAACTTTTAGGGTCATAGAACAAGAAGCGCCTATAGAATAATCTATAGATGTCCAAAGGATAAATTCATCGTCCCTGATTTTTCACTTGCCCCAAACCAAGCTCAAAAACGAAATCACCGTTAAAATATAAGATAAGATGCTAATACTACTCATATTTGTAACTTGTAAACTTTTTACTCCCGACAATTATTATATATTATTTGAGTGTGCTCATTTCAAATTTCAACCATGGATCAACATTTTTAAGAAAGTTGTAATTTTCCTAAGCTTCACGTTCCACCAAAAAATAATGAATTTGAAGGCGAGATCATCCCATTTAGCGACTTTCGTCTCGGCACATCCCAACCGAGACCGGTTTAGGTGATCAGGATTTTGACACCTCACAGAGACTAGTATCGAGACTCACGGGCCTTCGATTTCAAAACCCTTAGACTTCCCGTTCATACTTAAAAAGACTACAACTAAAGCAAATTTGTCTTGGTTCAAAATATATTTAAATTTTAGAAAAAGAGATTTTTATCATTTTTTTATTCAACAACTATATATATATTTTTTAATTTTTATATTTTGGCTGTAATCATAATATATTACCCCCACCTTATATGAAGACTGCCACATCGGTTGTGAGCCGGCAAGAGGCAGTAAACTGGCAAGGTATTTATTGCTACTTATTATTATTCATCATCATATTTTTTTTAACTGAAACTTTTATTACGCGGTATATAGAAAAATTTCTTTTTAGAAAATTTAAGTATATAGTTGAACTAAGACTAAATAAATTAATGTGATTACATTAATAAAGCTTAAAATTCAAAAATTGTTGATTAAGTTTAATTTTCGAAAAGAGCACTAATTTTAATCCGGTTAAGAGCTTATGGGAGAAAAAGCTACAAATTACACTTATGAGCTTGTAAGATATCCAACTAATCTTTGTTTAGCATCTAACTCATAATTAACTCTATCATTTCTCGTTTTTCGCAAATTTAAAATCTTTAATAAAAAGATCCGCGAATGCTTAGTCAAATAAACTGGCTTTGCATATTTAAAGTCATTTAATGAAACTTGCAAAACTCTTGGCTTGGTTAATCTAGAATTCACATTTTAAAGCTTCTTGTATAAAAGACTAGCAAAAGCTAAAGTTTATAACAGTTAAGGGACAAAGCTAAGAGCTCAACACGCACGATCGAGTCAAAATTTATTCTTATTCTACCCAGCAGGAAAGTCAAACATTGTGACAAAACACTTTGTTGGGAAATAGATTGTAAAAGACTTAATACTGGTAGTATAACAGTTAAGTCTGGTAGTAATAGTTAGTTCTGGTAGTACTGAGTTAATACTGGCAGTACTAAGTTAAGTCTGGCAGTACTAAGTTAGTACTGGTAGAGTAGCAGTACTAGAGTTAGTACTGGTCATGATTAGTTAAGTCTGTTCATAGTTAAGTCTGTTTATGTAACAGAATAGTAATAGTTATCTTAGAGATATCTTAGGAGATATCTTAGGAAAGGATATGTATTATCCTTTCACACGTTTGTAAAGCCCATTAGGGTTTCCTTGGTGTATAAAAGGAACCCTAAGGCACAATGTTATGTACGTGATTGAAATATCAATAGAAGCATAGAGCTTAATAGCAAATTAGTATTATTGTTTCTTCTTAATTCTTGTGTTAAGATTCCGCATTAACACTTGATATTCATAGTCAGTGTCTCTCACATAGTTGATTTGGATTTATTCAAGTTAGCTATCGTCTTACAAAAGGCTAATCAGATCCTATACCAAGGACCTACAAGTGGTATCAGAGCCTTTAGAGGGACTCTGAGAAAGAAGAATCACTAGAACCACAAACTACACTCTCCTACGATTCTTTACAAAATGTCTCAACCTGCTAATGATGAGTTCTCACAACATCTCAGTGATGATGAAGAATCAAACCATGAAGATGCATCAGATACTGGTAATGCACCTAAACAACAACAACAGGTGATTCCTCAAACAACTGCTATCTCAAATATCAAACTCCCAATTCTGAAGAAGGAGGAGTATGATATATGGGCTATGGAGATGGAGCATTACCTTGAGTACATTGACAATGAAGTATGGAAGGTAATTCAGAATGGAAACTCCAAGAAGAGAATTTCAACTGGAAAGGATGGTATTGTTCGAGTACTTTCACCAGTAACTGCTGCAGAGATTCAAGCTGTTGAAAAGGAAAGGAAGGCTAAGAATATCTTGCTGATGGCCATTCCCAAAGAACATATGAGAAGATTTCATGGAATGGATGATGCAAAAGAGATCTGGGAAGCCATCAGAACTAGGTTTGGTGGTAATGCAAATTCAAAGAAAATGCAGAAGGCTGTTTTCAAACAACAGTTTGAAGCATTTAAAATATCCAATTCAGAAGGGCTAGAAAAGGGATATGACAGATTTCAACAGTTACTTTCTCAATTGGAAGCTCATGGTGCTGAAGTATCAACTGAGGATGCAAATCATAAGTTTCTCAGATCTTTGCCCCCAGCATGGTCCAATCTGGCAATGACAATGAGAACTAATCCAGAGATTGACACTTTATCTATTGATGATTTGTACAATAACCTTAGAGTGTTTGAGCAAGAAATTCAAGGAGCTTCAAAAACTTCTTCAAGTGCTCAAAATGTTGCTTTTGTTTCACAAAGCAAAAGTAGCACTAATAAAGCTAAGTCTGGTTTTACTAGTGCCTACAGTACTTGCACTCCTTCTACTTCTTCAACCAATATTCCTGAAAAAGAAGTTCTTGCTGGTTTTGCTGATGAAGTAATCTATTCCCTCTTTGCTAAACAATCAGAGGACTGGGACTTACTTCATGAAGATTTGGAACAAATTGATGATGTAGACATTGAAGAGATGGACATAAATTGGCAAATAGCAATGATTGCTATTCGAATGAAGAAGTTCTATAAGAAAACAGGAAGGAGAGTTCGAGTGGATGGAAAAACACCTGTTGGTTTTGACAAAAAGAAGCTTGAATGCTTCAATTGTCACAACACTGGTCACTTTGCTAGGGAATGTACAGCAAAGGGGACACATGATGGAAAGAAGAAGAGAGACTCACTTTATCAACATCAAGAAGCTGGGAAGCAAGAGAAGAATCAGATGGGTTTGCTGACAATGGATGATGGGATTGTCAATTGGGGAGAACATACTGAAGCTGAAGAGACAAATCATGCACTTATGGCTATCAGCTCAAGCAATGAGGTAACTTTGTGTTCTAAAACTTGCATTGATTCATATAATAAGCTTAAAACACTGTGTGATGAACAAATGAATCAGTTAGGTGATCAAGAAGCACAAATACTTGCTTATAGTCAAGCTGTTAAGAAACTAGAGGCTCAACTTGTTACTTTTCAAAAACAGCAACTTTCTCTAAATGAAAAGCTTACCTTTCAGGCTAATGAAATATATGAAAAAGATGAAAAGCTTAAAAGATATAGGAGAATAGGAATGAAAGCTGTCAAAGAAAAGGAACAATTGCAGAAAACATTAGATTCATGGAAAGATTCTTCCAAGAATCTTTGGAGATTAATTGAGTCTGGCATGAGTTCAAATAGTAAAGTTGGCTTAGGATTTGAAATACAATCAAACAAAGAGGTTCTAAGTTATGAGGAGGAAATATCACCTTTTCATTTTTTACTTGATCAAAAGAGATTCCATTGGAATACCATTGTACAGTAGATCACAAAGACTAATGATATTAATGTTATCCACATCATTAAGTGGAGATTAAACTACTAACCACAAGAAGAAATTGATGACTTCTTTGTATGTTTTATGTTAAAAAGGGTCTCAAAACCCTGTACATTATGCTCATGATGACAATTCTTCTAGCGGTTTGTTTTTTATTTGTTTTTTTTTTTTATTTCATTCTACCTGTCAATCAAATGACAGTGAAGGATCTTGTGGAAATACCTCTGAGCACTCTTTTGAGACTGAATCAGAAAGTTTAAGTGTCCCAAATGAGATGTCTAAGTCAATGTTGAAAGTAACTAATGAAAAAGTTGTGTCTGAATTACAAGAAGTTGAACCTAGTTGTGCAAAACACGTAAAAACTCCTAGGCAACCACTCAAAGATAAAGAAAGCTCAGAAAAGTTCATAGAAGAAGTGGAATGATATGATGGAAAGAGAACTAGGGAAGGTTACTCATTTAACAAAGAAGAAAGTTTGTGTTTGTTGTAGTCTAAGACATTTGATTTAAAGATTGTGCCTATATGAAAAGAAAATGGCTAGGGACGCTGAGTTAAGAGGGGTTTTTAATACTGGTAAAGGGGTGGCAAAACCAGTAGGACTAATGCAAACAGGTTGAACATGCAAATAAAAATTGTTCCTAGATCCAGACACTTAATGCTGGTAGGCCAAAACTTAATTCTGTTAGGCCTAATATTAATACTGGTAGGACAAATATTAATTCTGTTAGGCCTAAAGTTAATGCTGTTAGTCCTAAAGTTAATACTGTTAGATCTAGACAGCCAGTACCTCACAAGACCTCAAACAGTGTAAGTCCCAAAAGACCACAGATGAATCAAATTAATCAAAGAAGGGATTTTTCAAAATCATATTCATCTGTAAGAAGACCCTTTGCAAAAACTACAGCACAAATGTCTCATTCTAATGCTGTAATGGGAAATTGGATCTGCTGTTAAGACCTCAGCAAGTTATAATTAGAGGAACTCTAGACCAAACTTCCATTATAACAGTGGACCTACTTTTAATAGAACTGTGAATGCTAAAGGTCCACAAGGCAGACCCAAGCCTGCAAAGGCCTGGGTCCCTAAGAGAAACTAATTTCTCTTTTTCATGTGCAGGAACATCCACTGAAGAACATGGTAGATAGAGGTAATTTGATATTGGGATTCTCAGGCACAAGACAGGTAACAAGGATCAACTGGATGCGATATTAAAAATTCAAATGGGGGATCTGTTACCTTTGGAGGTAGCAAAGGCTACATAACTGGTAAAGGAAGAATAAGAGTTGGGTAATTTATATTTTGATAGTGTGTCTTTTTGTACAATAATAGGGCATTTTAACCATTTTCTCATATCACAATATGTGATAACAGCACAAGTTCTTTACTAAACTAATGTCTTTGGTTGTATCTTCTGACTTTAAGATGCCCTGATGAAAATCAGATACTCTTAAAGGTCCCAAGACACCACAATATGTAACAGTTTTATAGAAGAACACCTCATCCTGCAGACAGGTTTTGGCCTGTTTGATTGCTAAAGCCACATCTAATGAATCTAAATTATGGCATAGAAGGTTAGGTCATATCAATTTTAAAAATCTAAACAAACTTGTGAAGGGAAAACTTGCCTGCCATAAAGGTAAACAACACAGGGCCTCTTGCAAGGCCAAGTTAGAAAGATTAATCACTAAGCCACTACACACCTTGCATATGGATCTTTTTGGTCCTACTTCTGTGAAAAGCATTAATCATGCAAGTTATTGCCTTATAATTACTGATGATTGTACCAGATTTAGTTGGTTATTCTTTTTGGCCTCTAAGGATGAAACTAGTGGCATTCTTCAGACCTTTATTAGGCAGATTGAAAACCAGCTTAGTCATAGGGTTAAAATCATTAGATCAGATAATGGCACTGAATTTAAGAATAGAAGAATATGCTTTTGAATTTGTGGAAACAAGGGAATAAAACAAGAGTATAGTAATGCCAGAACTCCACAACAAAATAGAGTTGCTGAAAGAATGAACAGAACCCTAATTGAGGCTGCTAGAACTATGCTAGCAGATTCTCTCTTACCAACCACTTTTTGGGCAGAAGCAGTTAGTACTGCTTGCTATATTTTTTAATAGGGTAAGAGTGACAAAACCTCAACACAAAACTCCCTATGAGCTTTTGTTTGGCCACAAACCAATTAATACTACATTAAGACCTTTTAAGGTGTCATGTACCATTCTAGATACTTCTTAGTGTGCTGGCAGTTTAGATGAAAATCTGATGAAGGATTCTTAGGAGGTACTCACAAATAGCAAAGCCTATAGGGTTTATAATTTAGTAACCAAAAGAGTAGAAGTCAATCTGCATGTTAATTTTCTTGAAGATAAACCCAATGTCAAAGGAGTAGGATATAGATGAGATTGTTTGATTATTGATTATCTACTGATACTATTAACTAAATCCTGTAATCTTTGAGAATCAAGCTAATCCCACATGCAGGTGCTTCAGAGTAACTAACAGTGCAGTACTTCACAAACTCCAAGTTTGAATATGCACTCAATGAGAAAAAGATGAGGATGTAGAGCTTATTGTTGTACCTTCAACTGTGAGGAATACTGAAGAAAAAGCTGCATCAAGGAAATCTTCCACAAATTCCAAGAAAGAAGAGATCTTGACAGAACTTCAACAAGAGAAGAAGGCTTTTTCTACTGACACTTCAGAAGATAATCCTAAGATTCAAGCTTTTAGAAGAGAGTTGGAAGAGATTGCTCTAAAGCATTTAGGAAAAGTATCTGAAAACACCACTACCAGTACTACTTCAGTTAATACTGGTAGTGAGCCAGTTAATACTGGTAGTTTTGATCATGATGATTCACCTATGCCAGAGCTCGAAATCTTTCACAAGTCTGACACAGGAATTTTTGATGAGGCATCTTATGATGAGGAGGGTGTGATAACTGATTTCAACAGCCTACCAACAGAAATTGAAGTCAGTCCTACTCCTACACTTAGGATTCATAATATTCACCCAAAAAGTCAAATACTTGGTGATCCTAAGTCAGCTGTGCAAACTAGAAGCAAAGTGCAGAACAAATCAGGAGCTCATGCTCTTCTCAGTCAAGTTTCAAAAGCAGCAAAGAAACAATCACAAATAGTCAACCCAGCATTGTTTGATTGCCTGTTTTCTATCTCATGAGGAACCTAAAAAGATGCTGAAGCATTTTACAAGATACAGTTGGGTCAATGCCATGCAAGAAGAACTGTTAACAGTTCAAGCTAACAACAAGTATGGGTTCTTATAAGATCTACCTTATGGCATGAAAGTGATTGGTACAAAATGGGTCTACAGGAACAAAAGAGATAAAAGAGGTGTGGTTGTGAGGAATAAAGCAAGATTGGTGGCCCAAGGTACACTCAGGAGCAGGTATTTGACTATGTATGAGGTATTGTGCACCTGTGCAAAGAATAGAAGCCTATTAGTTAATTTTAGCCTTTGCCCTCATATATGGTTCATAGACTTCCAATGGATTGTAAAAATGCTATTTTCTGTATGGCACTATAGATGAAAAGAGGTTTATGTCTCACAACCACTGAGATTCTAAATTGTTTATCCTTTCACCTAATAAAGGATTATAATTGTCAAAGCTATGTATGGACTGCAACAATCTCCTAGAGCTTGGTATGCACTCTACCATCATTATAGAGAAGCAAAGATACAAGAGGGCACAATTGACAAGACTTTATCATTAAAAGGGGACTAAAAAGTATATCATGCCTGGTTCAAGTGTATGTTGATGATACATTTTGGTTCCACAAACAAGTCTTGGTGTGAAAGAGTTTGAAGCCTTGATGAAAAAGCAGCCTTTCAGAAGATTCCATGGGTTAACTCACAGTTTTCTTAGGTCTACAAGTCAAACAGAACAAGGGAGGAATCTTCATATCTTAGGATAAGTATGTAGCTGAAATACTCAAGAAATTTGATCTTGTAAATGTGAAAGCTGCAATAACACCCATGGAGACCAAGTTGCCTCTGACAAAGGATGAGGAAGCTATTGAAGAATATGTGACTGGATTACGATCCAATGATAGGGTTCCCTCATGTACATTAACTGCCACTAGCCAAATTATTATGTCTGCAGTGATGTTTTTGTTCCACGTGTTCAGGTAACTCCAAAGATTTCTCATCTCCAACGCTGTCCAAGAGAATCTTCAATATCTCAAGGGCAAACCAACGTGGGCTTATGTCTCCTAGGAATCACCATTTGACTTGGAAGCATTCTCTGATAGTGATTATGGTGGGTCCAACCTTGACAGGAAATCCACAACAGGTGGTTGTCAATTTCTTGGGCAAAGACTTATCTCATGGCAATGTAAGAAACAGACAATAGTGGCTACTTCAACAACTGAAGCTAAATATGTAGCTGCTGCAAATTGATGTGGATAAGTATTGTGGGTTCAAAATCAATTGCTGGACTATGGTTTCAATTTCATGAATACCAAAATCTACATTGATAGGAAAGCACAATCTGCATTGAGAAGACCCAGATATATCATTCAAGACAAAGCACATTGAGATAACGTCCACCCTTTATAAGGAGATTGTTATGAGAAGAAAGCCATTAGTGGTGGAGAAAAATCACACAGACTAAATGTAGCTGACCTGGTTAGACCAACCCATTTGAGGCCCACATTTTAATTACTTGGTGGTTAGCATTGAAATGATAAACCCATAGCCCTACATTTAAGGGGAGGATTAGTTGTAAAATTTTAATTTAACTCTGGTATAAGTAGTCTTAATACCTGTTATTTATTTATATTATTACTGTTAGTGTCAATTACTTACTGGTAGTTTAGTAGTATTAATTCGGGTAGTTAGGTTTCATTAATTCTGTCTATACAAACTCTTGCAGCATGTTTTTCTTTGTTTTAGACTAACTTTTGCAGGCATAGCATGGATGTCCAGATGCAAGGCAGGCGTGATAAGGGTTTAGCTTTTGTACATCTTCAGTACTTAATTCTGGTTGAAAAAGAGTTAATTCGGGTTGACTCTTAATTAATTCTGGTTGACCAAAATTAAGTCTGGTAGTGTAATTTTTAATACTGGTAGGGTATTATTAATGCTGGTTGCGGGAAATTTGACTTTCTTCTGTTTTATCACTGTTTAAATGTTACCGTTAGAGATTTTTACGGCGCCATTATCGTTTCTAAGAGAAGCTATATATAGATAAAGTTTGATTTCTCTTTCATACTTATCTTTTTATTGCTATCTCCTTTTTCGCAAAGTAAAAATCTTCTTTAATTTAATAACGAAAATAGTCAAGCGTCCTGTTACCAGCATCAAAACCCAAGTACACATTCATCCCTCTCATTGATACGATTGTCCAATGGCCCAATTAAAGTATTGTGACAAACACAATCAAGTGGGGTTTTTGCGCAAGCCTGACGAAAGTGCAGGGTTTGCTGAGATAGTGGATTTTCTTCGAGGTTCCAACCTCAGGTATGCCTTAACTTCTAATCCAACTATCTATGATTCCCTTGTAAAACAGTTTTGGCAGACTGCTACTGCCAATACTATAGCTGATGGGACTCTAGAAATAAAAGCAACCATTGATACCATAGGGTACACAATCACTGAGGCGTCTATTAGAGATACACTTCAATTAGAAGATGCCACAGGGATTACAATGCTGCCAAATGATGAAATTTTTGAGGGGATGGGGCAAATGGGGTATCCTACTGATGGAACCTTTACTTTTTGGAAAAGTTTTTTCACACCCCAATGGAGATATTTAGTCCACCTCTTTTGCACGTATAGCTACAAAAAGTGTTGGATGTATCAATTCGGTAGCAATATTGCTAACTAGCTTTTATTTGTCTCTCCACTGCTAGAGGTTTATAACTTTTCAAAACTTATTTTTGATGGTATGGTGGCAAATTTGAAAAGCAAGACGAAGTTTTTGATGTATCCTCGTTTTCTGCAAATGATTTTGAATATTCAAACGGAAAACAAACACCTTTATCTGGCTGTGAGCCTGACCAAAAAGATCTTTGGGAACATGAAAAGGGGTTTTCGAGGGGCACCAAGACCTTTATTGCCTGCTATGTTACTTGTTGCTACTAACCCAAATGCAGGTCAAGAACATGATGTTGTGGCTCAATCCCAACCATCATCATCCACACCTCCAGTACCATCTACATCAACACCTCCAGTACCATCTACATCATCACCTCCAGTACAATCTCCACCTCCTATACCAGCATCCATACCTACACCTATACCTATTCCTGAAACTGAACCTGAACCATTTGAGCACACCTTTGAGGAGCCATCTCCTGTCCACCAACACTTCTCACCCCCAAGAACAGCCCAAGGCCAATTTCTATGGATGATTTATTCAGGTAGTTCCTCAGTTGATATCAAGAATTGACAGCCTGGAAACGGATCTCAAACAAACCAAGCTGACAATGGGGAATGCACTTGTGAAGTTAGTCAAGAAAGTGAAGAAGCTGGAAGGGTTTTTGAAGAGGAGAAATATGGTTTTATCAGACTCTGAAGAGGAAGAACCTGAGGCTCAGGGGAGGAAGAGTCAAGATGATCCTCTAGATTCTTTGGTACAAGGACTGGTTACTCCTTCTACTTCAAAAGTAAATGCTTCAGGGGAGGAACAAGTGGAAGACATAAGTCCTAATACTCTTGAAGCAGCCAAAACTCTCTCCAGGGTTGCCTCTCTAAAGCCAAAGTCCATTGATAAGGGAAGGAGATATAAGAGAAGAAAAGAGACTAAGGGAAAGAAGGTAGTCTCAAGCTTGGATTTTCAAGAAAGAGTTAATACTGGTGCTGAAGAAGTTAATACTGCTGAAGGAGTTAATACTGGCAGTATTAAACTTAGTACTGTTAGTGAACAAGTTAGTACTGTTAGTGCTAAAAGGTCTACTCCTTCTCCTGATAAAGGACAAAGAGCAGGAAAAGCTCCTATGATCAGTGAAGACACTCCTAAGAAGTCAAAGGAACAAATTTTTACAGGAGGAAGCTAGCCTTGCTGAAGCAATTAGATTGGATACTTTACAAAAAATAAAGAAGGGATGGCTATAAAATACATTTGGATTCTACATCTCTAGCACAAAGAATTGCAGAAGAAGAAGAATGAAAGAGCACAGAAAAAAGAAAACTCAAGTTCAGTTTGAAGCTCAGCATTACACAGATGAAGTTTGGATTTAATAGAGAAAAAATTGAAGCTAAAGAGAGTTGTCAAAAAGCTTGCTAGGAAGTTACTTACAAGAGAAGATTTTGCAAATAAGATGTTTGATCTGTAAATCAAAGGAAGAAATATTTTTGCATGAGAAAGAGCAAAGCTAAAGAAATAAGCCCATGACCCAATCACAGCAGAAGACTTATATGATGAGGAATTATATGAAGAATCAAGGGGACATGGAAATTTATCTCATCTGAAGAATTGAGATTTGAGAAAGTCAAGAAGGAAGTTTGATAAGCTTGTGAAACAAGTTGAATCCTTTTCACAATGAACCTTGAAGCCCCTAAAGCTAGTTTGAAAAGATTGGTGAAGAGCTTCAGACAAGACTATAAAAATGACTGAAGCGTGATGAAGCAAAGGATGTTGATTCAACCAGAAGTCTGGAAAAAGAGAAAACATATGGCAAGGAATGATTGCATCAAAACCCTTGATAAGGATGATTTCTGAAGATTCAGATGAAGTTGGTGAACAAGAAGAGTCGCATCAGGTACAAATAATTCCGAATTATTCATATTCTTTTGTAGCTATGAAATCACCTAGATAGCTACCTATAAGAATCATCAAGCAAGGAAAAATGGAGTGTAACCAAATAGTTAGGGAAGATGAACTGATATATGTCTAACATTAATTTGGGTGCTATGCTGAAGGTTAAATCTAGAGATGTTCTTACTGAGTTATATAGGATTGTTAATGAATAGATATGGGATGATGGACCAGAGTGATGAGCTAGAGAGTATTTTTGGAGAAATATTTAAAGATATGTTGGAAGAACCTCTTAGTATAGATCCTAATAGGAGTGCATAATAGTCATTCAAAGATCATAAGGTTGGAGAAAGTATGATTCTGTAGAGAACACTGTTGAACTTTAGAGTCAATGGAGTTATATATATATGTTAATGAAAGAACATGACCATTTTCTGCGAGATGTGCAAAAGCCATGCTAGATAAGAAACTACAGGAGGAAGCCAGAGAGAATTGCTATAAAATGTTAAAATGATGGAAAAGCAGGGCTGTTATTAGGAAGTAGTGAAGTCTAATGAGTTAAAAGCCTAGGATGGAGATAAGAAGGATAACACTTGGTGGAGGTGCTATGCACTAACACAACAAATGGTTATCAGTTCACCATAAGGACTGGCTAGTCCAGGAGCAAGCGGCTCTTGGTAAGACTTCTCAAATCCATTCTATGGTTGACAAATTGCAATAAGTTGTATGGTTTTCACTCACCAAATCTGTTTAAGTGAAAGAGTTGGCTAGCTCAACCAGTTTTTTATGGTTTGGTGGTAAAGGCTGTGGAAAAACCATAACTAGTCCATAAGATTATGGCTTATGGTAAAGACAAATTGCAAATCCATATTAGATGGTTGACACTTTACCAAAAAGTGGATGGTATATCAACTCACCAAGTTTCATGTACAAAGAGTTGACATGGTTATCAATCCACCATGGAATTTA
Organism: Tanacetum coccineum; assembly: GCA_026074375.1. NCBI lineage: Eukaryota > Viridiplantae > Streptophyta > Magnoliopsida > Asterales > Asteraceae > Tanacetum > Tanacetum coccineum. The sequence goes on from BQNB010002704.1 coordinate 41,725, forward strand.
CCTTTTCTAGGTGCCAAAGGATTGACTAGCCTGAGCAAACGCTAAGGTAAAGGCAATTAAATCATTTAAGGCTGAAATGGATTTGGCCAAAAACCATACGGTATTCAACTCACCATTGTATCCCATGTACTGAGAGCTGAAATGGTTTTTCAAGTCAACATGGAACATGCACTATCCTGTGCCAAAGGACTGACTACTCTAGAGTGAATGGCTAACTGGTAAAGAGACATCAAATCCATTAAAAATTCAATGATTCACCTCTCACAGATTAACACACCTGAATGTGATGAAATATACAGAAACTATATGATTTTATGTACATATGTCATTGTAGCTGAAGGAGAAAATTGCTGAAGAAATTTGAAGAATAGTTGCTGCAAAGATTAAAAGAGATAATTTGAAGTGTTGCAGATCAAGAATAACTTGAAGGATTCTATTTGCAACATCCTCAGAAAGCTTAAAGTATTTGAAGTAAAGATCAAGAATGTTTTGAAGGAACTTGAAGTTCACAAGTGAAGATCAAGTTAGGGGAGGATTGTTGGGAAAATAGACTGTAACAACATATACTGTAGTATAACAGTAAGTCTGGTATAAAATATGTTATTCTGGGTAGTATTGAGTAATACTAGCAGTACTAAGTTAAGTCTGGGCATACTAAGGTTAGTACTGTAGAGTAACAGTACTAAGTTTAGTACAGGTCATAGTTTAGTTAAGTCCTGTCATAGTTAACGTCTGTTTATGTAACAGAATAGTAATAGTATATCTTTAGAGATATCTTAGGAGATATCTTAGGAAAAGATATGTATTATCTTTTCACACGCTTGTAAAGCCTATTAGGGTTTCCTTGGTGTATAAAAGAAACCCTAAGGCACAATGTTATGTACGAAGTGATTGAAATATATCAAATAGAAGCATAAGCTTATTAGCAATTTTAGTATTACTGTTTCTCTTAATTCTTGTGTTAAGTTTTCCGCATTAACACTTGATATTCATAGTCATAGTCTCTCATAAAGTTGATTGGAATTTACCCAAATTATCGATCTGTTTCCAAAAGGCTTGAGTCAAAAAATAAAAAAAAATCCTCTACCAAGGACCTACATGACTTCTCCTTTTGTTTATGCCATCCTCTCTTTTTCTAACCTATATAAATGCCTAATTTCCCCTCCAATCACCTCCGTCCTTGCTGTACTCGTTTCAGATAAGTAAGCTTTTGTAGTATTTGCGTCCATTACCATGCCAAAGTTTTCTTTATGGGCGAATGGGGGTATGGAATCGGTGCTCAATCCTATAAGTTTTGTTTGCCTGAATATTTCCATGGTGTGAGGCATTTTAAATGTGATTTTCTCATCATTTTGCTCAAACATGACCATTCCTTCTCCTTTATTGTAGACAAGGCCGGTTTCCTCAATGAAGGGCCTTCCAAAAACCATTTCTCCAAGGTGGTGATCGATAATGCTAGTGGTATCTTCTAATATCATAAAATCGCATTCGTAGGCGAAGCTTCCTATGAAAATCTTTAGGCCGCTTATTCTTCCTACAAAGTTACTAATTTTATTAGGGTTTGGAGGTTTCGGCCTGATCTAACCCATAATTCCATGATTGATTATATTTCCATCAGACATGATGTTGATTGGTGATTCTAGGTCTATGTAAGTGTTTCTCTTGAAGATGTGACCGACCATGCAGGAGATTTTGATGTTGTTCGAGCTTCCGGCTCTTACTTTCGCCTTTACCTACGAGGGTTGAGGATTCTTTAACAACCATTCATGATGTGACAGTTCCTTCATAGTTGGGAATGAGTTAAATTTTTCATCATCTCTATCCTCTTCCTCCTCTTCGAATATTTCTTCGTCTTCTTCATCAGTTTTGAATTCACTTTCTTCTTTTTCGATCACCTCTTCTACTTCTATGTCGGTTTCCATCTCATCTTCTTCCTTGCCTTTCTCCTTTACCTCTTCTTTTCCTTTTACCATACCACCGAGGTTGAGATCACATGCGTTGGTTGATGAATCATCTTCTTCTTCCATATCACTGTCTGTGCTTAGGATAACGATTGAATTGACGAAATGAACGCGTTTTGGAGATGACGGATTTTTGTTTAGTTCTTTTATGGATGTGGGAGAGAGATATTTTGGGGAGAGCAATTTTGATGGGCTTTTGATTCATTTCTTTCTGAGTTCCTCCTTCTCGTCATGGCTGATTGCTGTAATGCTTTTAGGGGCTATGGAATTTCCTACATTTTTGGGGGAGATATTATTAAGTTTTTCGTTAGACAATTTTTCCAAAGAAGATTAATTTTTATAATCATGTCGTCCACTGTTGTTCGGAGTTAGGGTTCCTAAGTAGAGATTGCCTTTGCTCTTGGTTAGAGGTCAAAATCAGTAACGCTTCACAATCTTTATTGATATCTATAGGAAGTCGAACGAAGATTGAATTCGTGTATTATGTGGGTTTGTGAATGTTTTAAGTTCGCTCATATTAAAATTTGTTTGATCCTTTCAAGTGATGGCGGCATCATTGACACTCTCTTGGTCCCTTGGTTTCGAGATGAACCTCTTGCATCTATTTTGTTTCGCATGTGAAATGCTTATCCAACACTAGCTGCTCGGGGCCTTCCATGCAATAATAGTGACGGAGGACCATTGCAGATTTCACATGAGGCAGTGATTTTATTCACTTGAGTAAGCTGTGTTGAAGCAAGATAAGCTTCCATCAAGCGTTGGACTTGATTTTCGAGCTCGATTAGACGGCGGTCGGATGTACTCGGGACATCTTGAGGCAAAGTGATTGCCTTGACCGGCTTAGCGAAATCCCTTGGGTCGTTCCAACTTTCATTGTCATAGAGGGCGAGGTCCTCTAATATTGCCCAAGATTCTTTGGGGTTGAGGTCACAAAGCTTACCACCGGCCGATTGGTCAATGGTTCGTCTTGTGACGAGATTGACATGGTCATAAAAAATTTGGACTTGGAGCCAAAGGTCTATGCCATGATGAGGGACTTTTTGGAGTAAGTCCTTGAAACGAGTCCATGCTTCGGATAGAGATTCTCCATGATGTTGTTGGAACATCAGGATATCATTGCGGAGTTTTACGGTCCTTCCCGGTGGAAAGAATTGAGCAAGGAATCGGGTAGTAAGATCCTCCCATGTGGAGATGGATCCTGCTGGAAGGCGTTCAAGCCAATTGCTAGCTTGATCGCATAGGGAAAATTGAAATAAACGCAGGCGCGTTCTTTCCCTATTTTCACCGTCAAGGTCAAGTGAGTCCACAAGTTTAAGGAAATCCTTGAGGTGTTGGTTTGGATCCCCGACCGCAAGTGGGGGTTTGTGTGGTGGGGTTTGTGGGGGGTCCGTGGAATGAGCATCCGTTTTGCACCAACCGGATGGTGTCGGATCGAAGAGGTACCATGTTGTTCCCTACGGGGAGCTCGATGGTATTCCTATAGCCCTCGTGGCTTGGTTTGGAGTAATCTCCTAGAGTACGGATAGGATTCTCGTCTCCCATGGTGGTTGACGAGAATGGGTTACGAAACAGATAACACGAAGAAAAGATAGACTACAAGAAAGCTAATATGCGGGAATTAAATCTTACTTGAAAGGATTCAAGCAAGTAGAACTAAGCTAAACTATGATCAATACCTAACTATTCCCCAGGCGGCGGCGCCAAAAACTTGATGTGCGGTCGTCGTAGGACTTCTACACGAGAAGTTTTACAACTCCCTAGGCAGTGCACCTAATCGTTGTAGTGTAGTATAGGCAAGACTCGGGGTTGTTTATCGTTCACTCGAGGAATAGGTTGGGAAGGCTTGATCACGGTCTAACAGAATTCTAAGGGTTGAGAGAAGATTATTTTTGTATTTTTATGTTTTATGGAAAGCAAGTAAATCATATAATTAGAGAGAGGTTTGGTTTTAGCTATTTAAACTAAATATATTAACTACGCTACTGGTGATAACAATAAGATAAAAGACTGTGTTTATTTAATCATGTATTACTCCCTAGATTGCTTCTCCTAGTGTTGTTGCCTTGTCACACTTGTGATGATATGTGTAACTATTTCCTAAAGCATGAACGAATTACACGAACCCGCCGTCTACTTAGTATGCCGCTAGAGCAACGCACATGCAAGGTAGTATGAAGACTATTACACGGACCCTAGGAGTACACTAAGTGCATGTGAAATATATTAAGAGTGGATCAACCATATTAGGGGGCAAGGTAGTATGAAGACTATTACCCGATGGTATCCTTTCTACACAATCACGTTTCCCTAGACATATCAACAGCGATGCAGACAAAAGCTAGTTTTCTAAGACCTAACGTGCACATCCATCACAAGAAGCAACACCACTAAGATCTACATTCTAGGTTTCATACAATCATAAATAAACACAATAGGAGGTTTAGCCAAGCATGTTAAAGATAAAGCAAGAACAATAAATCAAACAACACATAGACATATTGAATGATTAAGTAAACCTTACTTGATTAAAACATGAACTGAAAGAGGTACAATAGGGTTTTAGGCCAACAACGTCTCTAACAGCTGCTAAACGAACTAGGGTTCGTACCCTCTTTTTATTCTAAAGTTACACACTCAAAACCCTAAATTCGGGTTTGTATATATAGGAAAAACGTTGTGACGGCATCGCGTTTTAATCGTGACGCCGTCATGAATAGAATATTCTAGATATTGGGTTGGGTCGTGTACTGTGACGCCGTCTTGAGATATGGTGACGCCGTATTGATCTTCGTGGTAACGGCGTCACGTTATATTTGTGACGCCGTCTCCAGCCACTATAGAGACATTCTTGATAGATGTTGGTGTAGGTTCGTAGTCTTGCCCATTTCTTCTCCAAATGAGCCCAAGTCACGTGTAATTCTTCCAAATGTTTTCCAAATGCGAAATACCTGAAAAGGAACGATTATGTACCTATTTTGGGCATAAATGCACGATTATTTTAGTAAAAGACGTGGGATTTGGACATAAATGCACTAAAGTGAAGAGTTCAAGGCGGTTTACGGCGTAACACCCCCGAGGGATTACGCCGTAACATATTCTAATGAATAAATGAGTCATCGCACCTTTTACGAAGTAAAGCATCTCCTACTTTACGCCGTAACATTCAAAATTCATAGAAGATGATTTATTCGAGTCAGCGTTACGGCGTAACATAGGCGACAAGGTTACGCCGTAATTAACCTAGAAGATTGGAAGCCTACGTAGCAAGGTTACGGCGTAACATCTCTTAAAGGTTACGCCATAACAGTTTCGATTTATATAAATAGATCCCTCATCCGGCTCATTCAGCATCACTCACTTCCACAACTCACTACACAGCCAAAAGGGGTGATCCAAGCCCCCAAGGTTCGAAGAATTTAGTCAGAAGGTCCAAAGGAGAAGTCACTTTACTTAATACTTGTATTTAATCGTTCATAACATTCACTGTAAGAACAATGATGATTCAATCCATGTCTATGTTCATTAATTCTTGCATTTCTGTTACCATGAGCGGCTAAGCACTAGCCTAACCATGTATTTAATATTGTTATGATTAATGTTTCCTGTTCAGTTATGGTTTTGTTAGATATCCTTATAGCCTTTCATTGATCCATGTGTTTTGGTAGTATAAAGGGAGGCTTAAATCTTGTTAATCCTGATATTAGACTTACCATGTTAAACCTGGGACTAGCGGGGTACTAGGGTAGCTTGACACCTATCCCTAGTGTAGGAATGACCAAATTACCACCTTTGCCATATTAAATACTTAAAAAGCACAGGAACTCTTTCAGAGGGGGTTAATAATCAGTTTAGATTATAGATTGGTCTTAAGGGTAGTTGGAAATTAACCATTACAAACTTGGATTCCCTACTCGTGTGATCGTAAAGGAATGTTGGATCACAGAGTAAGTATAGGACAGACCTCAAATGCCAATTCGGGTCTGTCGATATTAGAACCACTAATAGAACTTATAATTGAACATTGAACCAGAAAATGTAATCATAGCATTAGTAATGAAATGGTTAGGTTATCATGCTTTTCTCCCTGAATTCTTCTATCACTTTACTTTATTGCATTTACTTTTCTGTAGTTATTAAAATCAAATTTAAAAACATTTTCAAACGTGACATAATCAAATTAGAACTAGTAAACCTTAGCTCTTGAGACGACCTCATATTTACCAAACTACTGCACTATATATGACCGGGTTCTCTATCAGTTACTGCGTGTATCAGTAGACGAGTTTTATAAATTTAAAACTTGGCAATTAATTATTTAAAACAATTTACGCATCAACGGGGGGACTTAAAATTTGGCTAGTAACGGGGGACTATCTAATGGATCCTCGTTTTGGAATGTTGAAACTAGTAGCACTAGTACTACTCCTATTGTTGATAAAATTAGAAAGTTAGAAAAACTAATTATTGATGGGAAAGCTACTCTATTGGATTATGATGGTAAACCTCGGAAAAAGGTTGATTATCCGGGTGATCCTAATAGTGGTGATGAGGTTGAATCAGTCGATAATGATATAGCTTGTTCTATGGCTTCAGAAAGGGTTCGTTTTGGCACTAAAAGTTTGCTGGAACAATGAAGGGATTCTTATGATAATGGTGACTATGATGAAGACCCATATGATGATGATATGTATGAAGGTCAGGATCTTCCTGATAAGATTCAAGATATATGCGATAATTTAGATATATGAGTTTGAGGTCGGAAGAAGAAATAGTATTTTTTTTCTTTTGTAGTCTAGTCACTTTGTGTTTCTTCCTATACGGAAGTAGTTTTGCCTATATAACGGGCGGAGATGTGGGACTCACCCTCATCCTTTATACTTAAATGTTTTTTGGAGTAATAAAATTTACCGAGAAAACCCTTTAGCTAAAAAAAAGATTGTCATACTTTGTTTTGTTTACTTCCTTTTGAATGAATTTTTTTAATATATGATTTTAAATAAAACTTTTATTAAGTAAATTAAATAAAAAATAATAATATTATATGTTAGGTTGGGTTGTTGATAAATAATAAAAAAGTTGAGATTGATTGTATGTATAGATTGTATAAGTGGATGAGTAAGAAAATACGGGTTGTGAATAAACATAGTCTTAATGGCAAACATTCTCTCCTTCCCAAACTAAAATAAAGAGCCAATACATCATGTTGTATTCCATCAAAAATTTACCTATTAAACATATTAATTGTGCCATCTTTACGTACACAACCCACAACACTTTTGGCGTAACTTAGGGTACGCTCGGTTGAAGTGAAGGAATTGGTTAAAAAATAATAATGGTAATGCAAAAGACTGAAATGATAATTTCATTGCATGTATTATTTTTTTTAACAACGGCTTTTATTAAAGATTAGCAAAAGCTAGAAAAAAGTAGCTAAAGAATTTTGTAACCAAACTACCCAACTAAATTTAAGCTTAGGATTTCTAGATAAAATCCACAAAAAATATTGCGAAACAATAGAATCCCAAAGCAACGCCTTCTTGGGAGAAGAGCTAGAAAAGATCAAATGATTACGATAACTACATATGAACCATAAGAGGGTCCCCCCCCACACCTTCAAGAAACGAACGAGGCCTATTAGAAACGTGCAAGGAGTCAAGCCAATCAAACCACTTCGTAATGTTTGCACACATCAGAATGTCCAAATCCCACTAATTAACGAATAAAGTCCACATATATTTTGTCATCCTACAATTAAAGAAGATATGGTTTCCATATCATCATCAGATTCATGTGATATTTGTTGTTCTAAACCGTCTTCCTTTTTTAAGTCACATGAAATATTAGTAACCTCAGCAATTTCAACCTCATATGTAAACACGCCGTCTTCCATTTGAAAATTTCAAGTGATGTATTGCAAGTGAGCGAAACATCACTGATCTTTACGGACTCAAGTTTCTCGAACTCTTCCTTGAATACCTTTGTCATTGTTACTAAAAATAACCAGAAATTATCAGTAGAACCAGTTGAAAAAGGGCATGTATAAAATTTCGAGCTTTAAGTTTGAGTACGAAAAACTTCTCTGTTACTATATCAGATGATTGACACGTCGTATTCAATAAGTATGAATACACCGTATTAATCTTTTGAACGAATGGGTTTATAGATAAGAAAGTTGGATACATCGTATCCAATAGAAGTGGATACCCATATCAGGTTATCGACCAGAAAAGTGTATTGAAAAACAATTAAACGCACAAACAACTAAACTAATAAGCAATTAAACAAATAAATATACAAGAAAATATACAAAATTATACACTAATCTATACTACACTAATCTTAAGGGTTAGATTAATATAATGTTAAAAAACCAAAATATCAATAAAAATCAAGATTAAAATTTCACTCCACGGCGCAGTAACGCAAAATACTGGATGTGTTCATTGTGTGGTTGTTAATTTATGTTTCACGTTTTCAAATTATATTTTGTTGGCTTTTACCAAAAACAACACTTTAAACGGGGTAGATGTACCCAGTCAGGATGGGTAGTTTCGTAATAAGTAGGGGGTTGGGTTCGATCTCTAAAGGCAAGAAAACAATCCTTTTTTTTATTATATTTTGGTTATTCTAAACTAAGTTAATTCTATTCTATGTTAAACTTATGCTAAACCTATGTTCATCCTAAATCTAACGGATAAGGCGGTTTTTTTTTCAGTGGACGGACTAGCATGGGTTTTATGGTGAACTAAAATCAACTTAAGACACTAAAACACAGCAAGTAAATTGACAGAAGTAAAAGAACGGGTGTAGCTAAATATAAGACAACGGTAATTAACTAGTAGTAATTCAATCAGAAGTTGTTTGTTTTTTAGTGCAATGATTACTTATCTCGAGGCGGCATATTATTCTTAAGACTTAGGCGGTACTTCTTAAGACCTAGATACAAAGAATTCTGTCACAATTATAATGTATCCACATAAAGATCCTATATTTGCTTTTATAATCTATCTTAGGATTAAGATGGTGTTCTTGGGTTACCTACTCATAGAGACTTTTACCCACTTATGCTTTAAAGGCAATTCATACACTTAGTAGTCCGCTTCACCAATCTTTACCAATTAATTTGAGTACGTACTCGTTGTTCCCAAGGGTCACCTGTCAGGTCTAGTAAGGTCATGATTTAAGCAAAGATAGGTTATTATTCGTGATCCTATTGGTCTAGATGTATAAATCACTATATGGAGAGCCATCCCGGCATCTAGATTACTTGGTCCGTATCACTAGATCCAGTTGAATGATAGGTCGCATACAAAAGCACGTAAACAAGTATAAACTAATAAACATAAACAAGCAATCAACGATAAATTAAGCAATCGAGATAAACAAACCAAACATTCAGATCTTTATAAAAAATGGCTAATACCCGAAGGTATTAGCCTTCAAACGTCATAATCAATACAAAAGTAATAATTTAGCCAAGGTAAACTAACCGAGTTAACGAAATGATACCAAAAACTAAACGATTTCAGGAGAATAGGAAATTACAAGTTGTTTCCTATGGAAATTAATTACATTGCAAGTCCTCTTTTGTTTTCTTCTTTCTAAAATCGACTGTTATGGTTTAGGTATCGAAAATATGATTTAGCATACTGAAAACCTATTTTTAGGTTTTTTCTATTTATAAGGTCTGGAATATGGTCGATACGGCATATTGACTGAGTCAATATGGCGTTTCAAGAGTATCTTGACGTAGGGAGCAGTACGATATCTTTTCCAGAAATATTTTTTTCCATAACTTGAATACAAGTATTGGTTTCCTTTGGTACGGCTGTATTGATCCTTGTTCCTTTGTGTATTTTGTTAACGTGCATGCACAGTACGCCGGATCTTCTTTGATGGGATACGGAGTATAGGATTTCAGTAACAATAATCTTCAATTGTCTTCGTTTAAGCTCCACAATGCGTGTCTTTTTGCTAATCTTCACCAAGTACTCCATAATTACTGCAAATTCTCAATATACAAAAACGCATTAAGTAAGACAATTTTTGCCATTAATTAACTAATATGGATTTTTATTTACATAGGATAAATGATGCTATAAGGTATTGATATTGTTTTGTCATCAACTTATGATGATGGAATTCAGTATTATCTTAGCTTGGACCTTGTTTATCCTTTGATTAATTGTCGTAACTATTATAGGTCAAAAGAGTTAGTTGTAGTGGTTGATTTTGAGTCGCGAATCAATATCATACTTATGAGAATTATGTGGTGAATTGATAAACAAACCAAGCATAATAATGTTTAAGACCCTTTCTTATGTTGACCGAACCGGTTTGGGAGGAATTCATATGTATACATATTTGATATAAACCATCCTTAATGCACTCGTGATGATGTAGTATATAGGCCAAAGGATTCTATGTCATTATTGGTACATATGTATGTTGTGGTAATTACCCGTTATTCATGACTTGCATGATTTGTTTATATAAAGTTTTTAATTTCTATATCTATTATGATTGGTATCTTGCTTCACACATGTTTAGGCTAATTGATATGTGACATTGTTTAGCTTTGTCGCTTGTTAAACCTTGTGGGGAATACTACAAACTTCCGGTGAACGACTAGCTTACTAATACTATATTACATTCGATGAGGTATACTTGCCTGAATGTGTTCCTAATTGTTCGGTATATCTAGTTTATAAATTTATAGCTCGTTGTTAACGCATCAAGATTTTGACGCCGTTGTCGGGGATTTGTTTTAGTTGTTCTCACTTTGTTTGCTAGGTCTTGTTGCATTTTTGTTTTGTTTGGGTATTGTGCTTTGTTTCTTTAAAATATTTGAAATTCGTCTTCTGTTGCTGCAAGTAAGCCGCACTTCTGATGAAGTGCGCCGTACTTTTCCCTGTTTCTCTTGTAACTTTGCATTGAAAACCTGCAAGTGTGCCGGTTTCACACCAAAACCTCCATACTTGTCTTGTGATCATGCCCATCTCGTGACAGATTAAGTTTAGTGGTAACACAAAACCCCAAATTGTTATTTTTGGTTTTATAATCACTTGAAATTCCATTTTATCTGATTATATGCCTCGTACATTTGTGAATATATTGTTTATGATTCAAATGAAAAAAACCAAAAAAATTTTTATTTCTAATTATTTTTCCTTCTTTTTTGCTTATTGTGATTACTGGCATGTTCATGTTTATATAATAATTCATGGTGTTTGTTTGTTTATTAGTTTTTTTGAAAATATTTCTTGCATTGCATCTGTGAAAAAAAAATTTGTCGTAAGTACGCCGCAATTCTTTCAAAGTGCGTCGCACTTTGCACCTGCATTAAAAAAATCAGTTATGTATAAAAATAAACCTGATGCATTTCTTTTTTATCTTATGTTATGTGAATATTCGTAATGTGTTTATATTTGTTTCTTTGTAGGTATCTTCATTTGTATCTTCTAAAAAAATATATAAGAGTAAACTGCAAAAATCACCCCTCTGGTTTATAGTTTGTGGCACTAATCTCCTAGCCGATACTATTGGCACTAATCATCCCTGAGTGGTGAAACGTTCGGCAAAAATCATCCCTAGAGGGATGATTTTTACAAAACTTTTTGTTAAACTTTTTTGCAAAATCATCCCCAATAAGGATGATTTTTGTCGGACATTTGGCCACTCAGGGATGATTAGTGCCAATAGTATCGGCTAGGGATGATTAGTGCCACAAACTATATGAAAATGGTTCTAGTTTGTTTGTGATTGCATATCGTGCTTGTTTTGTACGTTTGCTAGTCATCTGTGTTTTATTATACATGATTAGTTAGTTTGTTAAGTGTCTTGTAAAATTTCATAAATATCAAAACTTTGCTGCAAGTACGCCGCATAAGTTTCCTTGTGCGCCGCACTTCTTCGCTGAGAAACAAAAATATTTTCTTTTTCGTGTCATTATCATATAGATTGTTTTAAAACTTGTATTAGTATTCATTCTTATTTGTTTGCATTTGTTGGATTGGTTGTTTATGTTTGCTCGTTTACGTGTTTATGTATTATGATAAAAAAAACTATAAAATCTAAAGAAGTTTTCTTATTTATTTTTTAGTTTTTGTTTATATGCTTATGTGTTTGTATGATTGTTTGTGAATATGTTATGTGTTATGTGTTTTATTTTTGTGTTTTCATCTTTGCTTGATTGCACGTTTATAAGTATCACCACATTAAAAAAAAGTTAAAAAATTATAAAACATCAAAAAGGTTTTCTTGTTTCTTTTTTTGTTAATCTGTTTGTTTGTCTGTTCATGGTTGTCTGTGTTTGTAACTGTATTTGTATATATATTCTTAACTAATAAGGAGTGATAAAAAAATATAAAAAGTGGTTTTCTGTAGTATTAAACTCGCCGCCACATTGGTTTGTGGGCGGCGCACTTTTTATCATATTTTTGTCGTGTTTTATGCGCTTTGAGCTGTTGTCACCCTGTTTCGTTACTTTGCGTTCTCCCTGGCTGTTGCCGTTTTTCGTTGCGGCGCCCCACCTCCTCCCCCCAATACTACCACATGTGTGTTGTCGCGCATATCCAGAATAAGCGTCACTGACGGTCAATCACTCTTAACTACACCCCCCCATTCCATGTCCTATAGTTATCCTCGCATACCCCTACCCATTACACATATGGATCCATATCTTTACTCTTGTGACTATACAACTCGCGCACCAACCTTGCGCTTTATCTGAATCGAACTCGCGCTACTCGTGCTTAACTTCTCCCGCGCGTATCACTGTTTTTCAGCAGTTTCCTGCGTTTCACTTGCTTTTTTCGCACCTTGTTACGGTTCCACATTAATGTGTCTTCGTCTTTAACTTTCTCCTCCGTTGCGCGGCTATCGCGCTACCGCGCTTAGTCCGCGGCTATTCTTCGCGCTCGCTTTTATTTGAGTCCGCGCTTATCACGTCGCGTTTTTTATAGCGCGCGAGTATTTTTAAATATTTAGAAAAAAAAAAAATTTGGCTCGATGTATGCCGATTCCATTGAGGCGTGACACACTTTCTAGCCTGACAAAAATATTTTTGTTAAAATTAATTTACTTTGATCATTTGGGTACTATGATATATTGAAATAATATCTCAATTGAATATGTGCCTGAAACTTTCATTTATTTTTTTAGTTTTCTTAAAAAAAAATATGAAAACCTAAAAATATTGTTTTCTTTTTCGTGTTTATTTTATGTGTTCGAGTGTTAGCTGCTAATTTTAGTTGTTTATATTAGTTTTATATTGTGTGTTTGAACGAATGTTTGCTTAATTGTGGTTCGTTATAAAACATAAATTCGAAAATGAAATTTTGCTAAAAGAATGGCTGCACTTTAATTGCAAGGATGGGCGTACTTCTCATAAGTCCACCCAAAAATATTCATTTTCTTTAAAAAGAAAAAATAGTTGTTTGTTTGTTTTAGTTCGTTATGTGCATGCTTGTGAAGTGTTTGCCTCCGTATGTATTTGTGAATGCTTGAATAAAACTTATTATATTTTCCTTCTTATGTATTATTTATTTCGTCGTTTAGTGTATGCTTGTTTTAGTAAATTATGTATAAATAAAAATTTAATAGCAAAAAATACAAAATATATAAAACAAAAAACTTTGCAGTTTCATTTGTAACGTTCGAACAGCATAAGAGGCTAGTGTGTTTCGTACTTGACTACGGTATCCAGAAAATGTTTTTTTTAAACTTTTTGGGTGTGTTCGCTAGAAACCCTCACGAGACTATAACTCGTCCACTCGGGATGCCGAGGGGTGGTTTTTAAAGACTTTTTTCATACACTAAATGCAACCGTGTTGCCTACGAAAGTGCGCTTTAGAATTTTATGCTTTTTTGTAGTTATGTTTATTTTGCAGATTTAGTAAACATGTGGATTTTGGATCGGTGGTGATATATTATACTTTGGGATGGATATATTGGAGTTAAATTTAGATTATATTGGTTGAATTATGATGCTTAGCTGAAGCTTAGTTTTTGGGCTATATCTTTCAGAATTCAGCCGAGCACTTATGAGCACCGGGAAGTCTCGTTTATATTTATTTTTCCCACTTATCCTACCTTTTAAGTTATTTTATAATTACGCATATTGCTAAACTTAAGTGTGAGGGGAAATGAATTTGAAAAATGAGACTAATTTTTAGTACTTATTCTTTTTGTTCGCCCTCAGTAATCTAATTATTTGTTTTTTTGTCACTTAGGTAAATATATTAGAATGAAACTTAGTTAATAAATAAAGTTGTTAAATTCAGATATGTGTCCCAATTGATAGAGTAGATCCGACTCGGGATTGATCACATTACTTGCGCATTTATAACCATTTCGGTAAATATGTGAGGATTTCGAGCCTATATCGGCATATGTCTTTTATGCTTAATTTTTTTGTATATGAGTGTGTTCGGTTGATTTTTGATTTCTTAACTTTGTGCTTGAAATCATTACGAGACCGCAGTGAGATCACGTTCGCGTGATATATGTATTTTTATGTGATAAAGAGGCAATTTAGGATTTAACTAAATTAGCTCATCCATTTAAAGCTATTTATTCTTTTAGCTAATTACACAGATTAGTTATCCACCAAAATAAACCCTTTTGTAGCACTCATCTTTAGCGTTAGTTCCCATAGTATATCCCTCTAAGCCTTTTTATGTTTTCTACTACTAAGAATAAAAAATATATAACCTTTAAGCTGTAGCCTTGCCCTGTCAAATTCTAATGGTGGTTGTAGTTGGCTTGGTTGTGTGATAATTGTTAATTAATAGTTTATTCGCGTTTTATTGTAAGTGTTGTACCATTTCTATTGATCCCAATTGAATAGATCTTGCTTAGCTTATAAAAGGCTTAGTTGTATTGAATAAATCCAAGACAACTATGGTAGAAACTTTGATTGAATTTATCAAAGACTACTAGGCGGGGATCTAGTCAATGTATAGAAGAATAAAGTAAATAAAAAGTAACAACAACTGTTTACTAAAACTTTCAGCCTAAATATAAACCCTAAACACTCTTGTTGATCCAACTAAGATCGATTCTTGGCTGGTAAAAGGTTATTACTTGCGATAGAACCAAAACTACTTATGATATAACTTTATGAATACATATAAGGTATGCGGAATTATACTCTTTAATATTAGAAGAATATTCATGAAACGGGTAAATGTATGAACAAGTGATGAACAATTATATTTCTGAAAGCTCTAATATTATTATTATCAATTGTTATACGAGTACTCGTTTCAGTTAATAGGGTTTTACAACCTTGAAAGCTACAAATTCAAACTATGACCTTAGATATGTTTTGCTTACGATTTTGGTCATTAAACTCTATACCCTGGACTCCTTTTACAAAGGAGTCTCTAACAGGCTTACTATTTTTCTAAGTTATCACGATCTTTTAAACCAAAATAACTTATAGTATTTTAACAAAAATATCTCATACTTATCCGTATGTAATTCTTGCTAGGCAATCTATCTTTATTCTTCTAACAGTTAGAATTTTTTTAGCAGTTGTAATCTTTTAGCAGTTGTAACCAGCAGCATTAACTTTTATTCTAGCAACACTAACTTAGCAATATTAACTCCAAGATCATCATGAAGCCTTTTGATCCCAACAATCCTCCCCTAAACTTGATGTTCCATCATTCTCGAATCTTAAGTTTCATTGATTAAAAGGCTTTATCTCTTACTAAAGGATGCATTTAAAACACTTCGGATTCTGAGCTGTTTTGTCATGAGCTTCGAACGTAGATAGCCATCTCATTCAATGGTCAGTTTGAAGCTTCTTGTTGAGCATTTTTGTGATTGTTGTAGGTGTGAGTGGATACTTTTTCTCTACCCATTAAGATATGCATGATTCGGAAAATCTCACAAAATGTACTATACTTGAGAAAAATTAGCTTCCAAACTGTCACTTGTATCCTTGTAGATTTCTCCATTACCTTACTTTCTTACCATCAGGTCTAAAATCACTTTCAGATCACCCCATAAACCTCTTACATATGCCTCCTCTAGTGTATTCCAGTTTAGCTTTAAACAATTCTAGAGGTTTTCAGGTCTACTCTGTCAATGTTTTTTTTTAAAGCATCTTAATCTTGATGAGTACCTTCTTGAACTTCCATCAGCTTGTGTTTTAATTTGAAGTATCCCATCTTTCCTTCTTTGATGATTTTCAGTCAATAATGATTGGAGGCTTGCATGGCTATGTATGCATCAATTGCTACCTCATCATCAGAAACTATCTCCATATGCTTTTTTATCTCTGCTTCATCATCTACTTCAGCTTCTACTTCTTATCTTAATTTTGGCTTCTTGATTATCAATAACTCAAAGTTCTTCTCCTACTCTCTTAGGACTGCTTTTTATACAGCTATGCCTTCTTGAGTGCTCTCTTTTACCAACTCTGTATCCATACCTACAAACATGTTTACCCTTGTCATGGCTTTATCAAATAACTTATGAATTTCATCATAGTTTTTGCTCTTCAACTGATTTTGTTTGTATCCAGCCATGTGTTTCAGATAGGTAGATATTTGACTTCTCTTTTGAGCTTTAGTTGGTGGTTTTCTTCTATGCTCTTCTGCTCTAACTCTTGCAAAATGCTTCTTTCTTTTATCCATGAGCTCCACAAACATCTTTGACCTTTCTTCAATGGTTAAAACTTCCTGCTCTTGTGCTTGTAATCTTGCAGCTAGCTCATAATCTGCATCTATCATAGCTTGAACATTATCCCATTCAGCAATGTTTGCATCTTCTTCCTTTTGTCTTTCCAGCCTTTCCTCTTTTCTATTTCCAGCTTGCAATTTTCTTGGTCGTCTTTGAGCAAGGTTCGTATCATATCAAAATGTGATATTTCTTTTTTAATGGTTTTTCAGGACTCCAACATTTTTGTTGCCTTTGTTTTTGGCCTGTGGAAGTTGTGATGGTTGTGAAGATGATGTTGTTGTTCTAAATTCACTTGGCTTGATAACTACAACCTCCATTAGCTTGGGTCTTTGTAACAGCAGTTGGAGTTGTGGGTAGCAGCAGTTTGTAACAGCCTTGGGTTTCGGCTGCTTGATCTCTATTAAGGTCTGAGCCGAGTTAACTCATCAACAGTTGTTATTTGTTTGCTACTTGACAGTAGTTAACATCAGCTAGTTATAACTGCCTTTACACCTCAACTCCCTGCTTTATCTTAAACTCTTGTATCAAAATTAAATAATCATCATTCCTTCTCTTGAGTTTCTCATAATCAAATGGTAACCCTCTTATCTGCATCAATATCAATAATTTTTCCTCTCCTGTTTTGGATGCAGCCTCTGATCACCCAACCTTCTTCTTTCAGAGGTATTTTATTTTGCAGTTCTACCAACCTTCCTTAACCTTTTAAGCCCTGGAGTTCTTGACTTATTCCTCCTCTCTAGCTTCTTGACCCTCTCCTTTAATTTAGTAATCTTTGCAGCTTGAGGGGTCTTTGTGACAAGTTGGTATAAAGTTCCATCAATTCATTTAGTTTTAGTCTTTCCTCACCACTGAGTAGTGGATCATTGGAATGTGTAGGTACACTTTCCACATTTTCAGTCTCATCTGCCATAGGTTCTGTAGGATCACTAGGTTGAGAAACCTCAGTGTTCTGTTTCTTGGTCTTCCTAGGCTTTTGCTTCCGCGTACAATACTAAAAATAAATAGTGAATTTATTGACGACATACAATGACCCTAAAACACGGGGTGTTATATTGTGAGGTTGATGAAGCATTGGTGGGTGTGTGATGGGACTCAACTAGGTGTGTTGATCCTTCACCCTAAACAACTAGGCCCTGAACAATCATTGTAGGAAACAATGAAATGTTCTCCCCAGAATAACCCTTTGAAGCCCTCTTCATATTGCTAAAAAGTTTTTGAGTGTGGGTAGGAGCAATATAAAGTCTAGTGTGAGGTTTAAGCAGTCTCTTTTGCTTGTTCAAAAACACTTGAATAAATCTTGGATACATTAAAAATTTGTGTTTACTATCCAAGTTTTTCACCATGCCATCAAAAATCAGTTTAGAATAATTAAATTTCCTATTAGTAACCAAGCAAATAATAGCAGTTGCTATATTACTACTGAATTGTTTTACCCACCCTTCCCAAGCAAATAATAGAATTGTATGAATGAGAAATCTCCATTGAGGTGAAAAGTGTCCTTTTTGAAAGGTCAATTTGTCTGAAGTTGACACATACCCCATTAAGGAAAGTTGTTCAAAGATTTAAGTATTTGGCAAAGAACTAATACCATAAGAATCTGCTAATTGGAGATGCCTTCTAACGGATGCTTCAGTAAAAATCTTAACTTTGCCATCTATTGTAGCAGTTAATTCAAAATCTCCATTATCAAGTGTTCTGGTAGTAGCAGTTTCCCAAAACTGTTTGATGAGAGAAACATAGATAGTGGGATTTTTTGTAAGAGCATACCTTATGTGACTAGCATTGAGAAAATCTACAATTTCGTGAAATTCTTCACTTCCCTCTGGTTTCTTCAAGTAGGCGACCATGTTGTGTGTGTCATAGAATTCCAAATTTGCCATTGTTGATTGAGAAAAGTTTGATTAGAGTTCTGGATTATGATTGTGTATGAGAGTATGTGTGTTTGGCAAAGTCAATTAAGATTATATAAATAGCACTTGAGGTTTTGATTGGACCGACTAAATTTATCTTGAAGAAATCTTATGATTTAAAGAAAGATTATGAATTATCCAGAATAAGGAAACCTATAAGTGAAGTAATTGGCAGGATTATCTCAAACGGCTATATTTAATTGCCAAAAATATGTTATTCCCAAACAGTACTAACGGTAGCCTAGCAGTACTAAGTTTAGCCTAACAGTACTAAGTAATGCACAACAGTACTAACTTTTGAGTTACCAGTTTTAATCTTATTTTCGTTCAAAAAAGCATTCCCATCAATAATTTTGATTCTCACAAGCTCTCTTTCTGTTTTTATTCTTACTATATCTCTCAATTCTTTTTCTTACTGAATCAGTCTGTCTGTTTTTATGTCACACGTCTCTCTTTCTGTTTTTCATTCTCAATAATTCTCTTAATTCTTTTAGCTCACAAAGTCACTCTGTCTGTTTTTATGTCACACATCTCTCTTTCTATTTTTCAGCTCAATACTTTCTCATATTTCTTTTAACTCACAATTCTCTCTGTCTGTTTTTGATTTCTCTCAATTCTTTTAAGCTCACCTTTTCTCTTTTTCTGTTTTTGATTTCTCTCAATGCTCACAGTATTAATTATAACAAACAATAGTAAGTATAACTAACAGCAGTAACATAGCAGTATTAAGTATAATTAGCAGCACTAATTATACTTACTAGTAGAAAGTTAGGCCAACAACACTAACTTAAATTTCATCATTAGCTGCTGTTCCATTCTATTTCAAGCATCATTTGTATATAATCCGCTACATATTAACACGATTAACCTCCCCTCAAACAATACTTCAAAGGTTAAGCATTCCTATACTTGCAATCAGATATTGAAAGCTGCCAACATCAAATGCTTTTGTGAGCAAATCTGCAACATTCTGATCTGTGTGAATCTTTATCATATGAATAAGCTTCTTCTCATTGGAATCTCTTATAAAGTGATGCCTTATCTCAATGTGCTTAGTCTTTGAGTGAAATACTGGATTCTTAACTATGCAAATGGTGCTTTCACATAATCCAACATTTGATTTTGAATCCAGAGTACTTGTCCACAACAACTAGCAGCAGCCACATATTCTACTTCAGTAGTAGAGTTGGCAACTATAGTTTGCTTCTTGCATTGCCATGAAATCAATCTACTTCTAAGAAATTGACAACAACCTGTTGTGGATTTCCTGTCTAAACTTGCACCAGCAAAGTCACTATCAGAATAAGCTTCCGAATCAAATGGTGAGTCCTTAGGATCCCAAAGACCTAATTTAGGTTTACCTTTCAAGTATCCAAAGATTCTTTTCATAGCATGAAGATGTGAAATTTTAGGTGTGACTTGGAATCTTGCACAAGCACATACAACAAACATTATATTAGGCCTTGAAGATGTTAAATACATCAATGAGCTAATCATTGATCTATATAAGTGAACATCAACATCTTCAGCATTTTCATCCTTTATCAAAGACTTTGAAGTCTCCATAGGTGTACTTGCTGTCTTCACAGTTGAAAAACCAAACATCTTCAAAATTTCATCCATATACTTGTCTTGACTGATGAAAATCCCATCATTTATCTGTGTAACTTATAGTCCTAAGAAGAAAGTGAGCTCACACATAGAACTCATCTGGAACTTCTTGTGCATTAATTTCTCAAACTCAGTGCATAACTCCTTTTTAGTAGATCCAAAAATGATATCATCAACATATACTTGAACTAGTAGAGAGATCAACTTTTGACTCATTTAATGAAAAAGTATTATCTATCTGACCTACTGAAATCCATATGTCTAATAAATAGTAGAGAAAGTCCAATTATCCATTACCAAGCTCTAGGAGCTTGATGTAGACCATATAAAGCCTTTTCTACCTTATAAACTCTATCAGGGAACTCTGGATCTTCAAACCCTAGAGGTTGATAGACATAAAATTCCTCTTCAATCTTTCCATACAGAAATGCACTCTTCACATCCATCTGGTATACTACAAAGTCTTTGAATGAGGCATAGGCTAAGAACAACCTAATTGCTTCAATCCTAGCAACTGGAGCAAAAACCTCATCATAGGAATTTATTCCCTCGTTGCTTGTACTTGTGAACCAGTGCATATACAACCTTGTCTTGGTTTCTGATCAGCAGATACCGGGGTCTGATTATACTTTCGTGATGGGTGGACCGATTTGATAGAGAGTCTCCTTGGTAGGTGTATCTCTCAGAAAGGGTAACGCTCCTCTGCTCACTCTGATGAAATCATTTACAGAGCTTCTGCAATACTAATGATCATCCGATCTAATTACTTAGATATTTATCATCTACGATCTACATACACCAAGCACATGGCTCTCATTGCATAGCTTCTATCCATCTTGGATCTTTTAATGCTTGGATTACCTTTTTGGGCTCTTCCTGGGATAGGAAACAAGCAAACAGATAAGTATGAATGTCTTCATGAGTTTTCCCTTCATAAACAGCACTAATAAACCCTTGTTCATTTGTAGTCTTTGTCATTCTCCTTGTCTATACACCAGACTATGCATCACCAATCACATGAGCAATTGAAATGAGTCTTTATAAGATTCTTGTATTTGGAGTATAAGGAACTGGAATATGTAGTATAATGTTGCTCAGTACCACTTCTGTTTCATCACCAAAGAAAATCTGCATATGTGGCTTCAAGTGGAGCAGTAGTAACTGTTAGACTAACAATATTAATATTTAGACTACCAGTATTAACGTCTGTACTGGCAGTATTAATACTTGGCCCAACAGAATTAACATCTTGAGTACTATTTTTAGGTTTCTCTTGATCATCAATTCCACTTTCCTTATTTACACCTTCATCATCCTTCTTTCCAACATCACTAGAAGGTTGTGGTTCATTATTACTAGCATTCTTTGAAGAAGAATAAAATAAGTGAACATCTTCCATATGGTATCAAAATGTAGTCTTGTCTAGATCTTGTCCTCCTTGCTAGAATGAACGGCACCAATACTTCTTCTGTACATACAAGATTTCAATAAGATTTTTAGTACCTGCAACAACTGCACATAATTCATTGATTTTGTTAGAACATCAATATCAAACAGCCACTTTGGTCCATCACTTGCAATAATAGGCTTATCCTCCAAGAACTTAATATGCAAGTTTTCTTCTATTTTCCTAGTTCTAATTGTAATACCTTAAAACCATACTGATTTTAGTGAGAATCCAATCAAAGAAACCTTCATCAGACATTCTCTATCAAACATGCCTAAAATATTCTAAGAATTAAGATGGTAACAAGACACCTAATGGTCTCATTGAGCTTAAAGCAGTGTTCTACCTCAAATAGTTCAAAGGGGTCTTGTTTGAGGCTTAACACTATACCCATTCTGAACATAGCAAGCATATTTAACTACTTCAGCCAATATGTAGTAGGTAACTTAGAGTCAGCTAACATAGTTCTAGCACCTCAATTAGTGTCTTATTTCTCCTTTCAGCAACACCATTTTGCTAAGGAGTTCTAGCTGCACTAAATTCCTTCTTAATGCCATTCTCTTCACAAAACTCACTTATAACTCTATTTGTGAACTCTGTTCCATTGTCATATATGATAATCTTTACTTTCTTATCAACTAGATTTTCTATCTCAGTTATAAATTTCTTAAGAATGCCACTAGTCTTATCCTTATATGCTAAAAAGAAAACCCAAGTAAATCTGCTAAAATCATCAGTGACAACAAGACAAGTCCATATTCAGACAGAATAAAGCTGAGTAATAGAAGTATCTGAATAAAAGACTTACCAGAGGCTATGGTGTTGCTTTCCCTTAAGCAAGCAACACAAGATTGGCCATTTTCAAATGTTTTTTGTTAGGGTAAATCCACTCACAAGATTATCTTAAACAAGTTTATTAATAATTTTAAAAATTTACATGACCTAGCCTCCTATGCCCATAGCATTGATTCTTCCAATTGTGGCCTTTGCAACAGACAAGTTAAATCTCTTTAGCGGGATAAAGAAAGAACAATATTCTTCATATCAACACTGTACATATTGTTCTTTCTAGGAACTTTAAGTAAAACCTGACTTTCATCAGCTAACTTAAAGTCAGGAAACAGAACAAAACATCCAGTGTTAGTAAAAAGAACACTTTCTTTTTGTCACACATTTGTGAAACACTAAAAGCTTAAACTGTAACTCCTTGACAAAGTACACATCCTTAAAATCAAGCTTACCAGTTTTAAGAGTTCCTTTACCAATAATTTTCCCTCCTTTGGCTCCTTCCCCAAATGTAACATATCCTCCATCAAATTCTTTAAAGTCTGAGAGATAGGACATGTTCCTTGTCATGTGCCTTGAGCATCCACTGTCAACATAGCCTTGATCTTCTTTTTGTGGATGACCCTACGCATAAAAATAAGGAAATTAGTTTTCTTTGGGGACCTAAGCCATCACTGACTTAGATCTGCCTCGTGCATCAACATAATTATGTCTCTTCAAAGTAATTGATGCACTATTAAGTTTGGTAGGTCTCCAAACCTAAAATGTTGAGGCCTTAATAGCATTAACCTGATTTGCCCTCACTGCATTAACTACTGCTGAATTTGGCCTAGTAGTATTAATTGCTTTTGGCCTAGCAGTATAAATTTTTTCCTTAGCAGTATTAACTTTTTGGCTAAAATTTTTGTTAGTTAATGCTGTTCTTAATATGATAGGGCCTCTTTACAGTTGAATGTTGATTTAGAAAAACATAACATTGGTCTAGCACTATAAACTGTAGTTTTGGGATGAGCAGTATTAACAGGCCTAGCAATATTAAGTGATCTTAGGCCAGTTTTCATTAAAACTGCTTTTGGAACCATGTTCCTGTGAGCACTAGGGTGAGTCTTTTTAGCAGAATAATTGTAATTCACCCTTGTATAATTATTCCCAGATTCACCCTTTTCCCTTTGATGGTAAAATGCAGGCTCCACTTGCACATGGTCAAAACTTTCGGCACATACAAAACAAAGCTTTATTGTAACATCACAAATTCACTTCCTAGCTGTTGGGAACTTTTTGACTATTCTAGTGTATCCTTGATTTCCTTAGGGACTTTGTGACCTATACATTTCAGCATACTTAACCGCGGTTTCCTAACTGGTTTTTCTTGTTGTTTAGGTCTAACAAATTCTATCTTAGCAATAGTAGGAAAAATAATTTTCTTCTCCAACTTATCATCTGACACCAACTCCTCAACCAATGGGGCATCAGGAGATTCCCTAACCTCATTAGAAATATCTTCACTAACACTCTTACTAGACTTAGGTCCATAGCCTTCAAACTTAGGCTGTTGGAACTCCTCTAGACCAGAGTAGGACAAATCAAGATTTGGGGTGAAAATAACCCTGTAGGGGGAGGTGGAACAACATTATAGCTTACAAACCCTACACCCTTTCTACTTTTGTCAGGTATCTAACTCCATATTAATTTGTCTAGACTCTTAGAAGCATTATCAAAATTTTCAATTTTAAGTTTGATTGCTTTCTTTTTTCATTTAGCTAAGCTTTTCTATCTCACTTAAAATCATGCTAATTTTAGAGTCTTTATATGAGATATCTCTTTTAAGAACAACAAGTTGCTCACAAAAAATAACCTCATTCTTTTTGTAAAAGACAAGTTACTCTTCTACAGAAACAAACCTCTTTATAAGTAGCAAAATTGAACTCAGATTTGTTAAACTCTATTCTTAAATCATCAAGTTGAGTTTTAAGAGTTTCAAAGCTTTTTAGACAGGTTTTTGAACAAGTTTTGTCATTATGTACCTCAGAGTCTGAAAAAGCCATAAGAGCCATGTTTGTAGGGACTTCATCATCTGCCATATAGCTCCAGTCAAAACTAGCTCCATCAATAGCCACCATGGCTTTGGAAGAAGTTTCTTCCACATTTACAGCCCTTCTAGAGCTATCTTGATTCCTGTTTTTGCTATCTTGGTTCCTAGGTCCTCTGCATTCCTTGCAAAGTGTCCTATCTTGTGGCAGTTGAAACACTCTACCTTGGACTTGTCATATCCAGCTGTGTCACTCCCATTGATAGTGATCTTTCTACCAGTTTTCTAGAAAAACCTTCTTGTCCTCATGCTCAGCAATGCTAACTGCCACTTCAAATCCATCTCTTCTATGTCATCTTCATGGATTTGTTCAAGGTCCTCATATACAAGTTGAGACCTGTTTGGTTGACTGGCCAAAAATGCATAAACAGTGTCATCACTTAAGTTAGCAGTACTAACTTGAGTACTTGCAGTGCTAACTTGAGTGCTAACATGGCTAACTTAAGTGTTAGCAGTATTAATTCCATAAGCAGTATTAACTTCATTAGTACTGCTAGGGGATGACACAAAAGCCATATTCTGAGAACTTAAGCTTGAGCTTGAGCTTGCAGTTCCTTTAACCTCTTGTTCAACAATCTTGAAATTATTGTAGAGATCATCAAAGCTCATTGTGTCTAGATCAGGTTTATTCCTCCAGACCACAACATGAGTATTCCACTCAGAAGGCAGACTTCTCAAAAATTTCAAATTAAGATCTTCTTGTGAAATATTTTCACCCAAGATAGCCAGCTGACTTATAATCTTCTGAAGCCTGTTAAAAATAGAGTCAAGAGACTCTGTGCTTGGAGCACTAAAGTTCTCATACATTTGCTTCAGAAGAGTCTTCTGAGTCTACCTTGTGCTTATTATCACCAAATCTTGTTTGTATTAGCAGCAAACAAAGTCTGAGCATCCATGTACTGATTAAAAAGTCATTAGATGTTCATTAGGAAGTATCATCAGTAACATACTTCTTAGCTTACATCACTCTTCTTTTGAACCTTTTCTTCAGTAGTGACAAACCTGTATACTAAAGTTAAGGAACCATCAACAATATGTGTTGTTTAGAGCACTGTTTGAATGAGTTTCCATCTCTATGACATACCATAGAGCATATCTTGTACTTGAAAGTATTTCTCAATCCTTAGCCTCCACATATCATATTCACCCTGTTTGAGAATGGGTAACTTTGCAGTAGTAGTGGTTTATGCAGTTTAGATTCATCTCTTCATTGTGATGAAAGAGTTCTCTTTTGTTAATTTTTTCTAAGATCAAAGTTTTTTAGAACACAAGCTCGAAAACCACTTGTTGATCCCAACTTAAATACCATTCCTTGGCTTGTAAAAGGTAAGATAATTTTGGATTAAACCAAAACAACTATGGTAGAAACTTTGTGAAATACTAAAGAGTATGCAGAATCTACTATAATACATAGAAGAATTCTATAAATGAAACATTAAACTGTATGAAAAATGATATTAAACTAAAAAAGCCTAATATTATTATTATCAATAATACGAGTACTATGTGTAGTACTAGGGTTTACAACCTTGAAGCTATATATTAAAAACGTATTAATGTATATGTATAAACTACACCTATGATCTCCTTTTTACACAAGGAGTCCTTTACAAATAACTACAAATCTCTATAATTCTAATAGATCACTACAAATCTTCTACTTAATAAGATATACATATCTATTACAAAAGATATCTCGTACTATCCCGTTAGTTATCTAGATAAACAGATCTTCATCTAAATACCTTTCTCTTGTCTTTATCCTTCAAATAGGAAAGTACTCTTTTAGCAGTTGTAATCTTTCAGCAGTTGTATAGACACAACATTAACTCTTATACCAGGAGCACTAACTGTGTATAAGCAATAGTAACTAAGAACATTTTCTTCATTCTTCATTAGCAGTACTAAGTTACACTAGCAGTACTAACTTTTATGCCTAACAGTTGTCACTTTACTCAAGCAGTACAAAACATATACTAGCAAACAAAGTAACACTGAAACAGTAGTAACTTGTATACTAGCAGTATTAACTACTTAGTAGTATTTCTTCCAAGTCTCTAAGCAGTCTTAACTTCCATTAGCAGTAGTAATATATACTAGCAGTAGTAACTGACAATACTAACTACTTAGCATATTTTTCACTAATTATCCACTAACAACAGTTAAGTTACGCTTAGCAGCATAACTCTAAACCTTAGCATATTAACTCTAAAACATCAATTGAATACATTGATACCCAACGAATACAAATGAGTCTTTTCCAACCATGACTTGTCAAAGCCTTTTTGAACTTTAATCAAGCTTTGATTCTTCAACTGACTAGTGAGTGAATCCTTGCCATGTTTCTTCAGATAGGTACACATGATTTATCTTTTAGCTTTTGAGTTGGTGGTTTTTCCCTTTCTCTACTCTTTTCATGCCTCTAAGAAGTCTTGCAAAATGTTTTCTTTCTTTTATCCATAAGCTCAACAAATAAGCTTTGAAATTTCTTTTCTTCAATAGTCAAACTCGTCCTGCTCATGTGCCTGTAATCTTGACAAGCTCATTCCTCATAATTCTGCATCCTAAGAAAGAAGGAAAGGTTTTTCTGGAGAGTACCCTTTATTTCAAACTATATGTTTTCAAGCTCCAAGAATTAGGCGAGGGTTCAGAAATACCAACTGATACTCAATACATACCCACTCTTATTCCACCATCTATATCACCAAAACAACTATGGTAAAAACTTTGTGAATACTAAAGAGTATGCGGAATCTACTCTTTAATACTTAGAAGAATATTAATGAAACAGTAAACTGTATGAACAATGATATCACTGAAAAGTTCCAATATTATTATTATCAATAATACGAGTACTCTGTGTAGTACTAGGGTTTACAACCTTGAAGCTATATATCAAAAACGTATGAATGTATATGTATAACCATAACCTAGGATCTCCTTTTATACACCAAGGAGTCCTTTACAAGATAGCTTGAATGCAAGTTCTATCAGATATGTGCTAACGATGAATCCAACCATCTATACTTCATGCATTAAGCAGTTCTGGGCTACTGCTAAGGCAAAAACTGTCAATGGGGAAGTGCAGATACAAGCCCTAGTAGATAGGAAGAAGGTGATCGTCATTGAGACAAGTGTGAGAAGAGCTCTTCAATTAAAAGATGCTGAAGGTACTGAATGTCTTTCAAATGCGACAATTTTTGAACAGCTGACGCTCATGGGGTATGAAAATCTTACATAAAAGCTTACATTTCTATAAATCTCTTTCTTTTCACCTCAATGGAAAATTTCTTATCCAATACTATTCTTCAATTGCCTAATGCTAGACCTACTGCTTGAACGAAATTTTAGTAGCACTATGGCCTCAGCTATCATCTGTCTTGCCACAAACCAAAAATTTAACTTTTCCAAGTACATTTTTGATAATATGGTAGTATAATTGAAGGGTGGGGTTAAATTCTAGGTAACCAAGGTTTGTGAAAGGTTTCTAGATTAACAAGTTGAAGGAATGACCAAACATAAAGAAATTTATGTTACACCTTCTCATACTAAGAAGGTCTTTGCTAATATGAAGAGAGAAGGAAAAGGTTTTTCTGGGAGAGTTACCCCTTTATTTCAAACTATGATAGTTCAAGCTCCTGAAGAATTAGGTAAGGGTTCGGAAATACCAACTGATCCTTAACACACACCCACTCTTATTCAACCATCTACATCACAGCCTTAGAAGAAACAACCAAGGAGGAAACAGAGGAAAGACACTGAGGTTCCTCAACCTAGTGGTTCTACAGAACCTATCACTAATGAGGCTGCCAATGAGGAGCATGTACCTACACATTCTAATGATCTACTTCTTAGTGGTGAGGATAAACTGCAACTTAAGGAATTGTTGGAACTTTGTACAAAACTGTCTGAAAGAGTTCTTGACTTGGAGAACAACAAAACCCTATGGGCTGCGAGAAGACTAAATTATAGAAAGGTCAAGAATACTAGAAAGGAGAATAAGTCAAGAACTTCATGGCTTAAAAGGTTAAGGAAGGTTGGTAGAACTGCAAGAATAGAATCCTCTGAAGATGAAGGTTTGGTGATCAGAGATGGCTCAAACAGATAGGAAAAAGTACTGATCTTGATGCTGATGCAGAGGTTACTTTAGTTGATGATGCTTAAGGGAGGAATGATGATAACCTAATGTTTGATACACGAGTTTTTGATGAGCAGGAAGTTAAGGTTGAAAAGGCAGTTAGTACTGCTGAAGTTACTACTGTCAGTGCTACAACAACAACTGTTGATGAGTTGACTCTGGCTCAGACCTTAATAGAGATCAAAGCAGCTAAACCCAAGCTATTACAACTGCTGCTACAACAACTACAACTGCTATTATAAGACCCAAGGCTAGAGGGGTTGTAGTTCAAGAGCAAGTGAATTTAGAACAACAACATCACTTACAAAATTTCACATCTTTCACAGGCTAAAAGAAATAGGCAAGGCAAAGATGATAGCACCTGAGAAGCCTTTTGAAAAAGAAAGATCAATTTTTTGATTTGATGAAGAAATTAGCTCAAAAATTTCAAGCACCAGTTAAATGCTAAATAAGAAGAAGAAGAGAAACTGCAAAATAAAGAGAAAAAGAATGCAAACATTGCTGAATGTATGAATGTTCAATCAATGAAAGATGCATATTATGAGCTAGCTCAAGATTACAGGCACAAAGCAGGAAGAGTTTGACTCTTGAAGAAAAAGTCAAAGCATTTGTAGAGCCTCATGGATAAAAGAAAAGAAAACATTTTGCAAACTTAGAGCAGAAGACAAGAAGAAACCACCAACGAAAACTCAAAAGAGAAAATCAAATGTGTACCTATCTAAAGAACAGGCTAAGATTCAACTTATAGTCCGTTGAGAACAAAAGCTTTAGATTAAATTTCAAAGTGCCTTTGACAAGACCATGGGTTGGATAGACTCATTTGTATCTATGGATTCTGAAGTGGTGAAAGGAGGTAAAGAGAAAGATGAAGGCAGTGTAACAAGAGCAGAAGAAAGCAGTTCTAAAAGAGCAGGCATAGAGCTAGAACAAGAAAGAATTAAGAAGCAAAAGATAGATGATGATCAAGAAGAAGCTGAGATGAAAAAGCATATGGAGATTGTTGTTGATGAAGAAGAAATAGCAGTTGATGCTATACCATTAGCCACTAAGCCTCCAATAATTGTTGACTGGAAAATCATCAAAGAAGGAAAGATGGGATACTTTCAACTCATAAGAGCAGAT
Organism: Tanacetum coccineum; assembly: GCA_026074375.1. NCBI lineage: Eukaryota > Viridiplantae > Streptophyta > Magnoliopsida > Asterales > Asteraceae > Tanacetum > Tanacetum coccineum. Next base: position 71,483 of record BQNB010002704.1, read on the forward strand.
GGAAGTTCAAGGAGGTACTCATCAATGATTTCTATGCTTCAAAACATTGACAGAGAAGACCTAGAAACACTCTGGAAGTTGGTTAAAGCTAAACATGGGAATACAAGGCCAGATGATGCATATGAAAGAGTGTTATGGGGTGATCTGAAAGTGATGTTTGAACCTGATATAGAAAGTGATGTATGGAGAAATCTACAAGGACACAAAGTGACAGTTTAGAAGCTATTTTCTTTAAGTGGAGTACATTTTGTGAGATTTCAGAATCTGCATATCCTTATGCTGGTAAAGAAAAAGTATCTAATAACACCCGCAACAATCACAGCAATGCTCAACAAGAAGCTTTAAGCTGAACATTAGAAAAAATGTGCCTATCAACTTCCTTAATCTTATGAACAAAACAGGTTAAAGAAGTCCTTGAAGTGTTTTGAATGCATCCTCCTCAGTGAAGAGAAACTTTTTATCAAGAAACTTTGAAGATTCAAAGATAAACATCAAGTTAAGGTGAGGAATGTTATGATAAAAAGACTTCATGATGATCTTGGACTTAATGCTGCTAAGGTTAGAGTTACTGCTGCTAAGCATAACTTACTGCTGTTAGTGATAATTAGTGAAAATTATGCTAAGTAGTTAGTATTGTCAGTTACTACTGCTAGTATATATTACCAACTGCTAATGAATTAAGAACTTCTCAGAACATTGAAGAAATACTACTAATTAGTTATTACTGCTATATATACAAGTTACTACTGTTAGTGTAACTTAATACTGCTAGTATATGTTAGTACTGCTTGAGTAAAGTTACAACTGTTAGCATAAAGTTAGTACTGCTAGTGAGGTAAATCACAAGTTTAGGGGAGGATTGTTGGGAATTAAAAGTCTTCATAATTAGTACTGCTCAAGTTACAACTGCCAGTACTAACCAGTTAGTACTGCTAGAGTAAGTTAGTACTACCAGTACTAACTTAAGACTGCTGAAGGACTTAAGACTGCTGAAAGAAGATTAAGACTGCTAAAGTGATAAAGACATGTCAAGTGATTTGTATTGACTTATTCAGTTTATATCTTATAAAATTAGAAAGATACGTATAAGATTAGAATTATAGAAGATTTGTAGTTATCTTGTAAAGGACACCTTAGTGTATAAAAGGAGATCCTAGGTTATGGTGTTTGATAGACGTTTTTTATATATAGCTTCAAGGTTGTAAACCCTAGTACTACACAGAGTACTCGTATTATTAATAATAATAATATTGGAGCTTTTCAGTAATATCATTGTTCATACAGTTTACTGTTTTATTAATATTCTTCTAAGTATTAAAAAGTAGATTCCATATACTCTTTAGTATTTACAAAGTTTCTACCATAGTTGTTTTGGATCAATCCAAAGTAACTTAACCTTTTCAAGCTAAGGAATCGATCTTAAGTTGGGATCAACAATCTAGGTCCACCAGATGGTACTAAATCTTACCAAATTATGATCAGGGATAGGTTTCCTTACTTCTCTTATGGAAGTAGGTCAAGTATGATCATAATTTTTAGGGTAAAATATTTGATAACTACCAATAACAATCACCACAACAAATTCTCAAGTACTAGAGTCTAGAGACACGGGTTGGTCGTGTATAAACCAACCATGTCTCGATCCTCTAACAATGAGAATATACAACTACACAGTTAAGATATAACTGACATGGCTGCATTAAAATTGCCCCCACCAAGATACGAATAACATAGTTATGAGACCACAATTACGATTATCTTAAGTAATAGAGTCTACAGACATAGATTTGTCGTATATAAACAAAACATGTCTCGGTCCTCTAAGAACGAGAATATACAAGTCCAAAGAAAATTTATATAACCACCATGGCTGCAACAAAATTCCTCCGCCATGATACAAAAATTCGATATAAGTCCACAGTTTAAAAAAACCAATCTAATCCCTCAAATAACATGCATCAAAGACATAAAAAATCACAACCACATAACCACTACCGATCAATACACACATGGTTAGTTTACACATGGATGTGTACAATATATATGGAAATTTTTGCTTCAGTCAACAATTAGGAAAATTTTAACATCATTTTATGAGTTTAGACATAAGCACCTTCATTATTGCAAACTTGGTAAGTTTGAAGTTATTTGAGAAAATCACTTGAAGAAATTAAAATAAGTTGGCACCCATTTCTTATCCAGTTCTAAAAGAGTGAATGTCAAATGTTTTAAGTTAGAAGTATTTGTATTTTAATAATGTCAAATGTCAGTAGTTCTAGTTATGATGTGCGCTAAACGAATGATTTTTCAAGTTCACATAGACTATTCAGATCGAGAGTACAAAATATTTTGCCGTGTATAAGCAAAAAATATCCGATGCTCGATATCATAAACAATGTGTGTTTTAAGTATGCAAGGAAAGTTATGGTACTAGGTTAGTGAGATACGTTGGTACGTTATAAGTCTTTCAAAAACCATCATTTTCCCCATTTCAAAATCTATCCCTGTAAACCACTACAAAATGATAACATCAAATATTTAATACTTTTTAGTGTCAAATTACCCCCTATATTACCTGCAAATGTTTCACTAATACTTGAAAACGAGATATTTTCTATCATTTTGTAGTTTTCAAGTGAAATGCAGGAAAATGACAAGAAACAAGGGAAAAAGGATTTAAAGTGTAATTATTTGAAGTTGTTACGGTGTAACACCATAAATGGTTACACTGTAACATAAATTAAGCAAGTTTGAAGATCAAGGACGACTTTATGGCGTAACACCATATCTAGTTACGTCGTAACCATATAGATGGAAGGAAATCTTAATAAAGATAGAGTTACGGTGTAACACCATGAAGATCCACATATATGGTGAAAAAGAACACGAGCTATGAAACTAATTGAAGTTACGCTTAACACCATATCAGGGTTCCAACCGTAACAAGTGCTTAATTATGGAATGCCGTGTATGAAGGTTACGGCGTAACACCTTTATTGGTTACGCCGTAACAGGTTCGAAACCTATAAATAGAGGCCTCATTCAGCAATTCCGACATCACTTCCTCCATAACCAATTGGAAAGGCTACAAAGGCTTCCAACCTTCGAAGAATTCCACCTGGAGTCCAAGGGAGATCACACTTTACTTGTGTTTTGTATTTAATCGTTCAAATATGAATAGTGTAAGAATTATGAGCTTTCAATCTATGATTACTTCTATTTCTTGCTGTGTTTCCGTTACCATGAGCGGCTAAGCACTTAAAGTGCCGGCCTAGTTATGTAGTTACTATTGTTATGATGTTTATTTCCTGTTAGATTGTGGTTTCATTAGATATTCCTTGACTATCGTGTAACCCTGGGTTTTGGTAGCATTGCGGGTGGTTTGGATCTTGTTTGACCCATTATTAAATTACCAAGTCAATATAAGATCAATCGGGTACTAGGGAGGATTTGATACTCCGTCTTTAGTGTAGGAATTAAATCGTCTCCGCCCTTATCACTTAATATATTTAAAAAGCACAAGAACTCTTTCAGGGGGGGTTAATAATCTTTATAGGTTATTAGATAAGTTTTAGGAATAGTTGGAATTTAATCACTGCAACCTGGATAACCTACGGCCTATACGATTTGGACTGATACCGAATCGCAGGGAGTGTAGGATAGACTAAATATACCTATTCAAGTCTATCGACCTTAGAAACTACTAATGAAACGATAGTTTAACATTGCACAAGAAAACGTATTCATAACAGTAGTAATGAAGTAACTAGGTTAGCATGTTTTCTCTCCCGGTATCTCCAAACTCTTTTTATTTCAGTCTTTTATTTATTTGCATTTTTAATTCATTTCAAATCAAAAACCATTTTCAAAACGTGACATCTCAAATTAAAACTAATAGCAACTTAGCTCTTGGGATGACCTTGGATTTACCATTCTGTACTACCCACGATCGGGTTCTCTGCCCGTTAGTGCATTATCAGGTAGATCGAGTTTTATAAATTTAAAACTTGAGTAAAAATATATTTAAAAGAAAATACGCTTCAAGTTTTTGGCGCCGCTGCCGGGGAGCTAAAAATTAGAATTAATTTGACTATTTCTCTTCTTTCCCTAAACTCTATATTTGCAGGAACTATGGCTGGAGTAGACATCAATACTCTCACCATGGAACAATACTTAGCATTGTCACGAGAAAACCAGGCACCAGGCGTGGTTAAACCAGAAATAGGAGGCAATGTCAATTTCAAAATCAAGAGTCAATTCATGCGCGAATTGAGGGAAGACACCTTCTCCGGAAACAAGAACGAGGATGCTCACGATCACATTGATCGGGTCCTCAGCATCGTTGGCTTATTCAATATTCTCGGAGTTTCTAAAGACGCGGTCATGCTTTGAGTTTTTCCCTTTACTCTTACCAGAGCCGCGAAGAGATGGGTGGACAGACTCACCCCAGGAACTATCAATACCTGGGATCTCCTCAAAAAGGCCTTTATCCAAAGGTATTGCCCACCATCCAAGACCGCAAAGCAGCTTGAAGATATTCACAACTTCAAGCAAGAAGGAGACGAATCATTATACCAAGCCTGGGAGCGGTATAATGACCTGCTATACAAGTGCCCTACTCACGACATCAATAGTCATCAAAAGGTAAACATCTTCTATAAGGGTTTGAGCACTATGAACCGTCAATTGCTTGATTCGCAGGGACCAATTCCTGGGATGACACCGGCCCAAGCTCTCACAGCAATTCAGACCATGGCTGACCATTCTCAAAAATGGCACGACGAAACGACAAGCAGAAATATTGGAAGCAGCAGTAGCAATGATGGACTAGCTGCTCTGGTAAGCAAGTTGTACAACCTGGGACAAGACATGAAGAAGCTAAAGGAGAGCGTTCACGCAATCTGGGTAAAATGTCAAGTTTGTAAAGGGAATCACCCTGATAAAAATTGTCCCCTCAATGAGGAAGTAAAAGAAATAGAAAAAGTCAAATATGGGGAATATGGCAACCCTTTTTCAAACCATAACAGACAGACCTAAGGATACAGTTCCAATCGACCACCTAAGGATGGAGAAGGACAAATCTTGACTGAAACAATTAAGAAATACATCAAGGAAGGCTCTAAGAGACAAGCAAAACAAGACGAATGGCAGAAAACTTTCTGCCATAACATAGAAAAAAGCCAAAACCACCATGATGAAATCATTCAAGGTCTAGAATCCAGGGTGATAACTTTAGCCAAGAAAGCAAAAACTAAGACAGATAAAAATGAAGATTGCAAGGCAATTTTCACTAACGATGGAACACCTTTATACACCCCCTTCTACTACTCTCCTAAAGAAATCGAGTACTTTTTAGCTAACTCTGGATTTTCGGATGACGATGAATCCAAAAATATTACAGCAATTTCTGACGAAGAGTTCAATTTAAAACAAACATCCCCAAGGCAAACAACAACCCACTATATAGAACCGTACGTTCCACCAATCCCTTTTCCCAGAAGGCTTGAACAACATGCTGAAGAAGCATTAATCCATAAAACCATGGAAAGCCTAAAGAAAATTAAGTCAAATCGGCCTTTCCTCAAGGAAATCAGGCAATCCAATGAATATCCTAAATATATGAAAGACCTGGTAACCAACAAGCCATTAACCATGGAAAATGAAGACGTTAGAATGAATCACAGATGCTCAGCCCTTCTCCTTAACCAACTACCCCCAAAGGAGAAAGACCCTGGAAGCTTTATCCTACCCTGCTCAATTGGAAGGTTAGACTTTAACAACGCTTTAGCAGACTTAGGAGCAAGCATTAGCATCATGCCTTTTTCTATGTACAAACGTCTGGGTATTGGAAATCTTGAAACAATCAAAATGAACATTGAGCTTGCCGACAATTCTAAATGCATTCCGAAAGGGATTGTTAGGAATCTTCTGATAAAAATCGATAAATTTATCTTACCTATAGATTTTATTATACTTGATATTCTAGAGGATTTTAGGATGCCTGTCATTTTAGGAAGACCCCTTCTCGCGACTGCCCACGCAATCAGTGTAGCAAATAAAGAATTAAACGGTATAGGGGTATAAGTGATAGGGAATTAAATACTTAGAGGATAAGGAAGATTTTTTTATTTTTGTGGAAGTTAATATTATATATTAGTTATATATATATATTATATATATATATATTATGTATTATATTATAATATATATATATATAAGTAGAATATATATTAATGAAAATATTTTTTTGATTTTATAAAGATAATAAAAATAAAATAAAAATATTTTTGGTATTTTTAATATTTATAAAATAAAAAATAAAATAGAATTGGAAAAAAATTAGATTTTTTTTATAAAAACAAGAATAAACTTTCAAAAGAAAGTTCTTCAAGGCACATAACTCGAAACACAACGCAAAAAAAAATTGTACAAACTCTCCCCGGCAAGCGAAGCCAAAGTAAGCTAAAACAATAAGATAGATAAAAAAGCTACAAATAACTTTAAGCTATAAACAAAATGATAATAAAGACAAACTTGAAAATTCGCTACTGAAATTATGCTACTATAAAAGCAACAAGCTTTAGATAGAAAAATAAGCTATAAAAGATAATAAAGTCAAGACATAAAAATTGGAAAAAATAATCCAAACGAAATAAGTAATAAGCTTATTCGAAAATATTAAACAAACATGAATATGAAATAATCTTAGATGAGATAAGTTATAAGGAGCTTATTCGAATATAAGCTTAAGATCCAAAAAAATAAATAAGCTAAAAAGATTTTATTTAAAAATAAGCTAGAAAAAGAAAGGATAAGAGAATAAGCAAAAGTAAAAAGCATCAAGTAATAACAACCTTAAACATCTTTATTAAAATAAGCCAAGAATACAAATAAGCTAGATACAATAAGCTTAAAAGCTTTTATAAAATAAGCTAAAAACTAAATCTATACTACACTACTCCTACTCCTACTATGTGTAAAATAAACCTACATTCTAATCTAATCTAATGCCCCCTCATTTTTCCTCACTGATCTATGGTGGTATTTAAAGCCCACCCAAGTAGGGGGTATTTTGGTCATTTAAGTCCCTTCCATCTCACAAACTTGCAATTATGACCAAATCATTTGCCTGGGATCCCCAAACAGCCAAATCATTGCCTTGGTTCTTTCACCAATCATTGCCACCTTTAGACCTTGTATCTGACAGTCCTGTCACTTGCCCACGTGTCACACTCTAATGCGTCATTGAATAGCGCCACTGCGTAACTCTGAGTTAATCATTAGCCGCCTGCCACCGCCTGTGCAGCCTCTGATTGGCCAGGCCGCGCCATGTGGCAGGCTGTCATTAGACAGCACAAATTGACATGACAGTGCACGTGGCATCCACTTATGTCCCCCCCCCCCCCCCCCCACTGCAGGTGGGGCTCACTGCTGATGTTAGACTGTGTGGCAGCCACGTGGTATAAGGGATTCAATATCAAACTAGCCAAAGGCTGAATCTAAACCCCGACTACGAGGTAAGAATACAAGGGGTCAAAGCCCTTATAACAGCTGAGCTGGGGTGATTCTTGTTATATACATGCAATATTTTTCATTTAAGGGCAATTAGAGCTGGTCCAGGTTATTAATAAGAAAAGGGTCAAACAGAATATTAACCGGTCCATTTAAGATTATTTGGACGGGTTCAAAACATTAAGAAATGTACGTGACTGTAATTTCTTGGGCTTTCAACGGAGTGCTCGGGGAACTTTACGACTTCGTTTGAATCTCGTTAAAGTGAAAACCGTTTCATATCCATACTTATTAGAAAATTACTGTTTTTGCTTTGTTTTCAATACTTTGTATCTGCAAGACATTAATAACATAACATCTTATTGGGACTTAAAGACTTCAGGATTCTTAAAAGTTACTACTCCTCAGGTACATAAGGAAATTATGCTAAGTAGTTAGTACTCGTAGTATTTATGTTACACTGTAGTTACTATGTTAGTATAATTATGTATTGATAGCATAAAGTTATGTTGTTAGTGAAGGTTAGATTGCTCAGTGTTGAAGACTAAAATAGTAAGCTAAGTAAGTGTTAGTACTGCTAGTAGTTAATGTAGACTGCATCAGTACACGTTACTAATTGTTAGTATATATTAGTACTGTAGGTACTATGTTACTACTGCTTAATATTGATTAGTGCTGCTGGTGAATAGGATTACATAACTGATTTAAGACTTTCTACTTCAGAGGATAAAGACGACTTAAAGAGATAAAGTTTGTTTGGAGAACAAAAATACGTGTGAAGATAAGTGTAGAGATATTTATGTACAAGTTATACATAATGTTTTTTTTTAAAAAGATTAGTTTATGTTTAGGAAAGGTTAAGATATTCTTAGGGAATGTATTGTAAGCCGACTAGGACTCCTTAGTCTATAAAAGGAGGCTCTAGGGCATTAGTTGAGATATCAGTTTTGCATATAAGTCTTCATAGTTGTCAAAGTCGATTAAGAAAAGCTTCAAGGTTGTAAACCCTAGTACTAAGTTAAGAGTACTCGTATTATTGATCTAATAATATTGGAGCGTTTGGTTATATCTTTGTTTGTTCAAGATTACTGTTTTATTCATAATACTTCTAGGTATTAAAGGTGTAGTCGCTATACACTTTAATATACATACAAAGTTTCTACAACAAGTTATTTTGGATTTATCCAAGGTAATTTAACCTTAGACAACCTAAGGAATTGATCTAGGTTTGGGATCAACAAGTGGTATCAGAGCTTTGCTTTGAGAAACTTTGATCTAGAAGACATGGAGTTTGAATCTACAAATAGTGGTACTACTGCAAAGCTTCCCATACTCAAACTGGGTGAGTATGAGATGTGGGTTATAAGGATTAAGCAGTACTTCTAGATCCAAGACTATGCACTCTGGGAGGTGATAGAAAATGGTGATTCATGGGTGTCAGTACCATAAACAGCACAGGAGAATGGTAATCAGTTACAAGATGTCTATACTTATAACTGCTAAAGAGAAGACAAATAAAAAGAATGATGTGAAGGCTAGGGGTTTGCTACTCATGGCTCTTCCTAATGAACATCAACTTACATTCAGTCAGTATCCTGATGCTAAATCAATGTTTGCTGCCATTGAAACAAGATTTGGAGGTAATGCAGCTACAAGAAAAACTCAGAAGACACTCTTGAAGCAACAGTTTAAGAATTTTCAATTCATCAAAGTGAATAGTATCTTGACTCTATCTTTAATAGGCTTCAGAAAGATAGTCAGTAGGCTTGTATTTTGGTGTGGTCATTGGCCAAGAAGTCTCAACTAAAAAATTTTTAAGCATATTACCACTGAGTGGAACACTCATTGTAGTTGTGTGATGAATATGTCTGAAGTTGAGATATGAGATATTATGTTTTCTACAACAATTCAAAATTGTTGAACAAAAGGTATAGAAATCTGTTGGTACAAGTAGCAGTGCTCAAAACTTGGCCTTCATGACTGCTCCAAGCACTAGCAGTACCAATGATGCTAACACTGCTAGTCCACAAGTTAGTACTGCTAGCCCTAATGTTAATGCTGCTAGTCCACAAGTTTGTACTGCTAGTGTCAGTGATGATCCTAATGGGTATGCGTTCATGGATGAACAGCCCACATGTTCTAATGTCCTACACCAGGACTTAGAGTAAATTCATGAAGATGATTTGGAAGCAATAGATTTGAAGTGGCAGCTCTCTTTGCTAAGTGTTTGAGGGCAAGAAGTACTATTTGGAGGACAGGTAGAGATTTCATTAATGCTAATGGACACTGCGTGGATATGATAAATCAAGGTGGAGTGTTGTTTACAACTTGTCATAAGTTTGGGACACTGTGTCAGGGTGTTGTAGAGCACCAAGAAAGCAAGAGGAAGGTCAGTTTAGAAAATTCAACGATAACACTAGAAGTAAGGAATCAATGAAGGACACATCTTCAAAGGCATTGTTTGGCTATAGATGTGTGGATTTATTGATTATAGTGACATGGCAGTAAGTAACACGTTCAGACAAACATGGCTCTAATGGCATTTTCAGACTCAGAGGTATACACTGATAAAACTTGCTCTAAAACATGTCTAAAAAACTATGAAACTCTTAAGAAACAGTGTGATGATTTGATAGTTAAGCGTATCAAGTGAATTACCGCAACTACTTATAAAGTGGTTTAGAAAGTAGGAAGCTCAGCATAATCAACATATAGGAAGAATGAGGTTCTTTTTAGTGAAGAAGTTGCAGTTCTTAAAAGAGAAGTAGCTTGTAAAGACTATGAAATAAATGTGCTTAAAAGTGAGTTTGAAAAAGTTAAGCAAGAAAAAGATGGCATTGATTTTAAAATTGAGAAATTTGATAAGGCCTCAAAAGACTTAGATCAGTTGTTAGGAAGTCAGATAACTGACAAAAGTAAAAAGGGTTTGGGGTATAGTGCAGTACCTCCACCTCATCCTTTAATTTATAATAGACCTAAAAAGCTTGATCTGTCTTATTATGGCGTCTTGATGAATTCAAAGAGCCTGAATTCAAAGGTTATGGTCCTGAGAATAGTGAGCAAGAGTCTAATGTTGTTTGTGATAAAAAATCAGATAATTCTAATGAGTCTTTGGTAGAAAAACAAGTATCACAAGACAAAAGTAGCTTTGTTGAATCTTCATTTAATGTTGATAAAGAAACTGCTTTTCATGTTAATAAAAAGGTAGAGTTCACAAAAACCTATATCATCGAAAAACCAGTTAACTTGTCAAGTTAGGTATGCAAAAATGTTATGATCACAAATCTTCAAGGGGGAATGAGAGGAATTGGAAGTCCAATCAACTAGGAAAAGATTTTGTGATGTAAACAGGCTTGTGTATATGTTATTGAAGTTTTAATTATTTGCAGATTTATTGTGATAACCATTAAAGAAGAGGCATATTATCTAGAATAATTTACAATAGGGTGGATGCCAAAAACCACACACCTGTGTACTCAGGAAAAATATCTCAAAAAGCAGTTTTGTGGAAAATGGACTCACACATACATAACTACTGGTTAGGCCTGTTAATACTGCTCACCCAAAAATAGCAGTTCATAGTGCTAAATCAAAGACACATTTTTCTAAACAAGCACAATCAACTGCTAAGAGGCCCTTTTATAAGCAAACAGCATTAACTAGAAGATCTGTGCATGCAGCAAAGAGACACTATTATACTGGAAGGGCTGCTAGGTCTTATACAGGACAAGTTAATGCCAGTTTGGGTAATAAGGGGGTAAATGCTTATAAAAGTCCTTTAACATTTTGGTTTAGAGATACCTACCAAACCATAATGGTGCATCACTTGCTTTTAAAAGACATAACTACATTGATGCACGTGGGCAAGATCCAAGTTTGTAATGGCTTGTGTCCCCAAGGAATCAAATTCCTTATTTCCTTATGTGCAAGGCAAGCCACAACATGATGATAAAGGATTTGTTGACAGTGGATGCTCAAGGCACATGACTGGGAACATAGCATATATCTCAGATTTTAAGGAATTTGATGGAGGTTATGTTGCATTTTGGAGGAGGTGCATATAGTGGTAGAATTACTGGTACATCAGAAGAAATCAGTAAAGATTGCATTGTGATGCTAATTTGGAAAGATACTTCATACTTTGATTCACCTACCAAGGATGTTGATAATGGAACCAAATAACTGTTTGATGATACTCAAAAGCAGGTTTTAAGTGATAGCAGTACTAAAGATGTTAATGCTGCTAGGCAACTTTCGTTAATAACGCCTGTCCTGGAGTTAATACTTGTAGTCTAAACTTAAATGATGTTGGCCATCAGTAATACTGCTAGTTCAAATTGAACATGATAGCTTGATGTCATGTTCACCATGGAGTTATTCTTACACTTAAAGACTCATATTGAGTCCTTCGTGATGATATGAACCGGACGTTGAAATAGGGAACATCACAAATTCTTATACAGTATCTAACCTCTTCCAATCAAGAATTCATAAAGATAAACCAATTGATAATGTGATTGGGATGTTGAAGTCATTGTTGACAAGAAGGAATGACAAACCAACTTCGGAACAAGGTTTCTCAGTTGTTGTATGATGAACATTTAAACAATTATGATACCCTGAATACTTGTTATATGTTGTTTCTATCACAGATTGAACAACAAGCATTGTAAAGCTCTATCTGATTCATCCTGGTGGTAGGAAAGCAATGCAGGGAGAACTTCTGCAATTCATAACTTCAACAGGTTTGGATATGGTGGATTCTGTGCCCTAATGAAAGGAGGCCATTGAACCAAATGGGGTATTCAGAAACAGAAAGATGAAAGGGGAATTGTGATTAGGAACAAAGCAAGGTTAGTTGCAGGGGGTCATTGGTATGTGTTTAAATACACATACATTTGACCATTAAAAAACGGACTTAAATGACCAAAAACGTACACCAAATATAATCGTGTATTTGTATGTTTGCATTTGTATTGTACAGGTAAGGATATCTAGAAAAAGGACAAAACAAAGCCAAAACGACCCCCAAAACCGAGTACGGAGAAGACGCCAAAGAGCACGTGGAAAAAAGGTAAAAAGTCAACCCCGAAAAGTCAAAGTCGAAAGCGAAGCCAAACCGAATCAATTCGTAATGGGCCCCACCCGTACCATCTTAATAGGCCAGCTATTAATTGTATTAAAGTCCGAAATATTTAGCTTATTTAAGCTATTGGGCCCATTTCTAAATTTAGCCAACAATCCCAACAAAATAATTAACAGCCCACATAATAGGTTGTTAATTCATAATGCTTGTTAGTCCTTTATGGACGGTTGGTTGCAAACGAAGCTATACTTCAAGGGCAAATATTGTCAAAACCCTAATAAACTGTTATACCACAAGACTGAATTTGCAAGACTATTATTCAACTAAGGCAATTCGCCAAACCTTCAAAACCTTTACCCCTGTTTTCACCTGTAGGATACAAACAAAAACCAAAATTTGGCCGCCAAATTGCCAAAACAAAGTCTTCTTCCCCCCTGCACACTGCAACAAAACACAAAACACCATCACCATCCCTCAACCACTTCAATGGGTTAAATTACACGGTGGCAATCCCCTCTACTCCCATTCGTTCAAAGACTTTGACAAAATCAAGGGATGTGATCAATCACCTTGGGCTCCAAGATGATTCAATGGCTGGGATTAATTCAAGAAAGCACAAAGAAGTCTTTTTCAAAGGGTTCTACTCACAAAGAAAGCACAAGACAGAAGAAGCACAAGTGAAGACCTAGAACCTTCATAGTTTTAGTATATATTAGGGTTCATTGTAAGCCTTTGAGCATCTAGTTAGTAATTTTCAGCTTATGTAGTAGTAACTTAAGTTTTAAATATTGTAATGTTTTTTATGAATTAATGAAATTTCAAGTTTTAGCTTAAAATTTGTTTTCCTTAAATTTGTGTTAACTAGTTATCAAAAGTCTTTCACAAGCTCTCATAAGCTCTTTATTGGACCTTTATATAATCTGTTTCCATTAAGTAACTCAATATAGTAATTAAGAAAATTCACAAAAAAATTCACTCCTCAAAATACCTCAGCTCGTTTCCATTATGGACACAACTGCTTACTCTTTAATAAGATCGGAGCTTGTAGATAGCTCTTTGGTGCTTAGTTACCCGTTCTTGTGCATAGGGTTTTTGTAAGTTTTTTTTCAACCTTAGCTTATTTATATCAACTACTTATTTGTGCTTATTTATACTTTTTCTGCCTATCTATGCTTAGTTATGATGTTTAGTGCTTTAAATGCTTAGGTTGTAGTTTAAAATTTATTTGTGCAAGTTTTTCTTAAAATCTGTCAAAATAACTTGTTTATTAGCCTAATCTGTTCTAGCTTATTTAAGTGCTTATTGGTTGTTGAAATTTGCTTAACATTGTCTTTTTACCTTATTGAACATCTGGTATTGATAAAAAGTTGCTTAAAAACTGATTTGATAAGTTAAAAATGGTTTTTTATAACTTAAGGGGGTGTTTGGTTTAAGAGACAGTGATCAAATATGAGTTTAAAACTGCTTGGGTCACTGACCAATTTTGGCAAGCATTCTTTAGTCATAATAACGCTGTTTTTAAAAGTTTTAAAGTTTGAAGAGCTTGTTTTTAGGATTTTTTCCATATTAAGTGTTTGAATCTGTGGTGACAAAATTGATTTCAATGTGTTAGTAGATCAAGACTTTTTAAACAAGTTTTTAAGTGTTGTCTTTGTGTTCTTTTAAGTGTCAAAATGCAGTAGTTAAGTATCTTTTTAATTTACTTTTGTTTTACCAAAATTTGTCACAAGTTTGTTAAGTGTCTTTTCTTTAAAAAACAGCTTTTTCAATTGCTTTTTATGGCTTATTCTGGTATTTCAAAATGGTTTTGATGTTGTTATAAATTTTTTTGAGGTCTAACTATGCTTATTCTGTTTGATAGTCTTATAGCCATAAGGTTCTGTTTGTTAGCTTATTTTTAAGCCCAAAAGTTGTCATTTTCAAAGATAAAATTACGTTAAGGTCTTTGAGTGAAATTTTAAAAGAACTGCCCTTTTCATAAGCAAATTTCATGGCTTATTTGATTTTCAAACTCTCCTTTCTTTGCTGATTTAGATAGCCCTTAGGATAAGCTTTAAGGTGTTGTGATTCATTAAGCCATAAGGATCCTTTTTCTAGCTTAAAAATAAGCTAGAAAAGTGTCCCTAGGGCTATTTGGCTTACTGTTTGGCCAAAAAGCTTATTTTTTTTTTAGCTTTCCAGCTTGTTTTCTTAGCTTATTGTAGGTCCTTATTAATCAGGATCTGGAATGAGCCTAGAATGACTTATAGTCCTTTGGGAATAAATCCAAAGATACTATAGGAGACATGGACTGTGAATATAAAATATTGACGCGTGAATATCAATACTTATACCAAGACGACACTAAGAACAAATACTAAATTGCTATTACTTATTACTATTTGATTGTGAATTCTCAATCAACTGATGTTTACAATACTATTCTATGTCCTTTTTATAAGCTAAGGAACCTAAACGCTTTAAGAGATACTAATTATCTCTTCCTAAATCATATCGTTAAATTTGATATCTATTACTAAAATTAACAACACGACTTATACTGTCGGACCAAGCAGTATTAAACGTTAATTGCCGGACTTAAGTTAATGCTTGGAAGGACTTAACTTGCTCTACAGACTTTAACTTTATACTAACATTGTACTAACTATTCAGTATCAGTACTACTATAACTAACAAGACTTAACTTTAATATACAGTATTAAGTCTTTTACAGTATTCCCTAACAATCTCCCCTAACTGATTTCATTCATGAACTTCAAGTTTCTTGTACTTGGCCTTCACTTTGGCTTTAGAGGATTTCTTGAACTTTGTGTCTTCAAAATAAAATGTCTTTATGTCTTCAAAATCTTGACAGCAACTAGTCTTATAAGCACTCCATTCTTGACGTTTAGTTTTTTCAACAAAATATAGTTTTCTGGCAAACTACAGCCATAAACGGATGTGTTAGTGTCTTTACCATGAGTCGTTTGCTTATGGACTAGCAATGTTTAGTTTGTTGTAAGATCATGGTACATTGATAACCATATGATTTTGAGCAAATTCATCAGCTATAAGGAATTTGATAACTCTTTACAGTAGCCGTTTGTGCTCTGGAGTAGCCATGCTTCAGTATAAATACTATGTTGCATTGAAGACCACTACAATGTTGGTAAATTGTCAACCATGAACGGATTTGAGAGGTCTTTACCAAGCAGCCGTTTGCTCTTGGACTAGTTAGTTCTTATGTCTGTTAGACATGGTGAACCAAAGACCATTTGTTGTGTGGTGGTTAGCCAACACTCAAACCCTTTCTGCCTCTTCATGATCCAGATTTGGCTAAGACTCATCATCAGGAATCTTAAATTTCTTCCAGATGCTGTTTTACAAATTTGACAGCTCCAATGCCATAGTGACTTTCTTCTTCAGTTCTAAACTTCAAATCCAACAGTTGTGAAGCACTTCTTGTTAAAGAGGGTATCTGTTTTCTACAAGCATATGAATGACTAGTCCATTACTTGTCATGATAGTATGTACCCCTGAGGAACTATGTAATTTCCAGCTAATAATCTTCCAGTTAAGCTGTTCATCCCAAAAGTCAGCAGTGTCACCTTGATTAAACATTATTATCAGATCTCCCCAAAGCATCTTATCAAGCTTCAGGAATTTCATCTTGATATTTTTCCATTACAAGTTCATACAGCCTTCAAGTCTTCTCTTGTCAAAGATTGATAGGACTCCCATCAAGGTGCGGAAGAATCTCTTATTTCCATTACTCCTTGTTACCCTATTCAGATAGGCATCTTCCAAAGGTTTGGTTGGATCATATTGAGGTTTAGTTGTGAAAGGAAAAGGACTGCCATTCAACAATGGGATATTGATGATCAAGAATTTCAACATCAATCACTTTATCTTCATCAGGAGCTATATGTAAGCACATCTTTAAGTCATCATCTTCTCTTGTGAGACCAGAGGTATACTTTCTTCTTTTTGCTTTTAGCTTCCTTCTTGTGCCTAACTTCCTTTTCTTAGCTCCTTCTTCCTCTTTAACTTCCTCATGGACAGATTCAGCCTTCTGTTCTTTCTCTTTATCAGCAGCTTGCTCATTCATCTTTTTGACTGCTCTTTCATCTTCTTCAGATCCAATAGCCACAAAAGTCTGATCTTGTTTCTTATATACTCTATTAACAAAGACTTGGATCTCCTCAAAGGATTTAGACTTTAACTCAGCATGCTTCTTATTTGCAACATGTTTCAGATAAGTGATCATCTGATTTCTAAGCTGAGATATTGTTGGTGGCTTGTTTCTGATAGCAGCATATCTTTGTTCTGCAAGAAACTTCCTTTGGGCAGCAATTGTGTCATGTAGAAACTTTGCTCTATCCTCAATAGAATATTGCTCGTCTTCTTCTTGTTGGATTTTTCTGTAAGAATCTGATCGGCATTTTAGTCTTGCTTGAATGTAGTCAAATTTAGTTGTAAGTGCTTCTTTTGCAGCTTCTTCTCTTGCTTACCAATTTCTTAGCCAGAAGCGCATCAAGATGAATTTGTCTTTGTTCTTTAAGCATCCATTGAAGCTTGCAATCTTTTGAGCTGCCTCTAAACTTGCTAGCTCTGAAGTCTTGCTCTCTTGATTTCTTTGATCCATTGAACTTCGGCTTGAAGGTCTTCTTCAGTCATTGTGATCTTTTCCTTCTCGCATTTGGCCTTTCTGTTCTCACCTAGTATTAAGTTCAGTGAAGGTGTACTACCAGTATTACTGAGTGAAGGTTGTTACTACCAGTTATTAACTTGACTTCAGATGGTTCTTAAAATCTAAGGACATTGTAGGGTTGTTGTTGATTTGGGTTTCCTTTTGTAAAATCTTGTACCAGGAGGTGGCTTGTGATCCCTTTAAGCTTCAAGAAGTACATTAGTTAAGATTTGTGCAGCCTCTAGGGTAGAAGGACTTATTTGTTCTGCTTGAGCCTCCCCTGAATCCTTGCTCTTTTCAGGAGTAGCAAATTTATTTCCTTGATCTGTTTGAGAAGGAATATCTTGATCCTGACCCTCTGCATCCTCTTCATCCTCAGTTTCCTCTCTTTTTCTCTTCTGCCTCAACTTATTTTCTAGCTTCTTGATCTTCTTTATCAGCTGTAGGACTGCTGTTCCAAGAGTCTGCTTAGTGTCACTCAGTTCTTTTCTAAGATTGACTCTTGATGCCAGCCTAGGATACAAGATTCTAGCAGGTTTATAAAGTTGCTCACTTTCTTCACTAGTTCTAGATGTTTGAATCTCAGGTTCATGTGAAGGTGGTGGAGACATATGATAAGAAGGTTCAAATGATGGACCTTCTGTTTCATTATGTGGAGGTGATGGAATTTGAGGAGATGGTGGATGAGTTGGTTGGGTGTCAGGAATGGTAGTGATGGGTGGAGATGAAAATGTTATTGGTGGAGTAGGTTGTACAGGTTGGATAGGAGGTGGTGAAGATGTTAGTTGTACACTTGATGGTTGAGGGGGTGGTGTTGTAGATTGTACAGGTTGAGTTAGTGGAGGTGGTTGTGTTGATGGAGGAGTTGATGTTATAGGTGGAGTAGGGATTTGTACATGAGATGGTGTAGGAGTTGGTACAGGCTGAGATGGTGTTGGAGCAGCACTTGGTTGAGGTTGACCTGCATCAATGGTTAGCATAGCAGGCAACAATGGTCTATGTATCCCTTGAAAACTTCTTTTCATATTTCCAAAAATCTTTTTGGTTAATAATACAGACACAAAAAGGTTTTTGTTTTCAGTCTGTATATTCAAAATCATTTGAAGAAAACGAGGGTACATTAAAAACTTTGATTTGCTTTTTAAATTTGAGATCATTCCATCAAAGATAAGTTTTGAAAAGTTAAAGTCTCTTCCAGTGGAAAGACAGATCAAAGCAGTGGCAATGTTGCTACCAAACTGATCCCATCCTCCACTTTTGGAGCTTATACAATGAAGAATGTGATGGATTAAAAATCTCCATTGGGGTGTAAACTGACTTTTCCAAAATGTAAAAGTTCTGTCATTTACGTTACCCAAATATTTTTGCAATCCATGCAAAATCTCTTTCATTTTGCAATACATGTTTAATCCTGAAGCATCTGCTAATTGGAGTTGCCCCCTAACAGACTCTTCAGTGATTGTATATTCAATAGAATCTATGGTTGCACTAAGTTGTTGAGTCCCATCTGCAAGTGTTCTAGCAGTTGCAGTCTGCCAAAACTGCTTGACAAGAGAATCGTAGATAGGTGGATTGTGAGTGAGAGCATACCTCAATTTTGACCTTCTGAGGAAATCCACTATCTCTGTGTAACCAGCACTCTCAGTTGGTTTGAGTAAGAAACCCACCTGATTGTGCTTATCGCAATATTTGAGTTGCGCCATTGAAAAACTTGGTGAAAATATTTGAATCTTTAAAAATTAGTACTGGTGATGTGACGTTTGACAGATTAGGTCTGGTAGTGAGAGAAATTTTAAGCGATTGCTTTGATAAAAAGATAATAGGGTAAATAGTGATAAGGATGAAAGAGAAATTACTTTATCCCTATATAAGTACTCTATCAGCGTTTTAGGCGGCTAAAATATCTTCAACGGTTATGTTTGAATAAAATAAAATGATTTTATTTCAACCAGTATTAAATGAACGCGACCAGACTTAAAAATTGCACTACCAGACTTAAACTAGTCAACCAGTATTAATGATGACTCACCAGACTTAACCAATTTCAACCAGTTTTAACTATATTTACAGCAAGTTGACTACAACATCATTACTTACAACCAATTTGCATCCAATTTGCAAGTGACAGCTGGCATTTCCTTCTTCATGTCCAAGTTGAGCTCTGCAACATCCTTTCAAACTTCAAATGAAACCTGCAAAGTTAGTCTATACAAGGGAGATAATTCTAATCTAACTAATACCTAGCCAAATTAATTTAAGACTTCTACCAGACTTAATATTTAACTACCAGTATTAAGTGGTTACCAGTATAAACTTTTACACTAGCAGACTTAATATTAATTACCAGTATTAAATGACTATATTATCAGAACTAATCCTAAATTATACTACCAGAATTAAATTTTAACTTAAACTACCAGGATTAATTCTAAACTACCAGACTTAATACAAAAACTACCAGGATTAATTAGACTACTAAGATTAATTCTAAACTTAAACTACTTTACATAAAATTTACACTTTTTCCTCCCCTTAAATGTAGCTTATGGATTGATCATACCAATGCTAACTACCAAATAATTGAACCGGGGTCCATCAAATGGTTTGGTCAACAAGTCAGCTACATTTAAGTCTGTGTGAATTTTCTCCACACTTATGAGCTTCTTCTCATAACAATCTCTGATGAAGTGGTGTCGAATCTCAATGTGTTTGGTCTTGGAATGATAGACAGGATTCTTCACAATGCAGATTGTGCTTTCATTATCAATGTGGATTTTGGTATTCATAAAGTTGAAACCATAGTCCAACAGTTGATTTTGAACCCACAACACTTGTCCACAGCAATGTGCAGCAGCTACATATTCAGCTTCAGTTGTTGACGTGGCTACAATAGTCTGTTTCTTGCATTGCCATGAGATAAGTCTTTGACCAAGAAATTGACAACCACCTGTTGTGGATTTCCTGTCAAGGTTGGAGCCACCATAGTCACTATCAGAGAATGCTTCCAAATTAAGGGGTGATTCCCTAGGATACCATAAACCCAAGTTGGGTTTGCCCTTGAGGTACTTGAAGATCCTCTTGACAGCATTGAGATAAGAAGTCTTTGGAGTTACCTAAAAACGTGAACAAACACATACTGCATACATAATATCAGGTCTAGAAGCAGTTAAGTACATGAGAGAACCTATCATAGATCTGTACAAGTGTACATCTACATCAAAAGCTTCCTCATCCTTTGTCAAAGGCAACTTAGTCTCCATGGGAGTGATGGCAACTTTGACATTCACAAGATCAAATTTCTTTAGTATCTCAGCTACATACTTGTCTTGAGATATAAAGATGCCTTCCTTGTTCTGCTTGACTTGTAAACCTAAGAAGAATGTAAGTTCACCCATGGAGCTCATCTGAAATCTGCTTTGCATCAAAGCTTCAAATTCATCACACCAAGACTTGTTGGTAGACCCAAAAATGATATCCTTTTTGTTTCTTCTTATGAATAAAGTCTTGTCAATGGTGCCCCTCTTGTATCCATGCTTCTCTAGGAATGTTGACAAAGTAGCATACCAAGCTCTAGGGGCTTGGTGCAATCCATACAAAGCTTTAACCACCTTATAAACCTTTGTAGGATGATCAGGATCAATAAAACCAGGAGGTTGTGAGACATAGACCTCTTCATCAATAGTGCCATACAGAAAAGCACTTTTAACATCCATTTGATATACTATAAACCCCATAAATGAGGCAAAGGCCAAAAACAACCTGATAGCTTCAATTCTTGCTATAGGAGCAAAAACCTCATCAT